>CAJNOP010002306.1:0-18481 GCA_905250075.1 Rotaria sp. Silwood1 | reverse complement strand
TATTTTTCCTTTTTTTCTCTTCAGTTTTATTGTGTTCATCCTTGCATTATTTCTCTTGATTTTCTCATTTGTTTGAGTATTTTTCTCTTTCACTCATAGTACATGTTTACCGATTCTTTGTTTCTCGAATTTCTATTTCTATCAATGCATTGCTCGCCCTATTTTTAGCAACCGATTGCATCTTTTTTCATATAATCAGTTAAGAATTAATGTAGTTGTTAGATCAACAACCGAAGACAATTGACTGAATATAAATCGATCTGTAGATTTACAGTACTTTCATCGGAATTACAAAAACATGTTAATTGTTGAAACGTTTTTTGTTTTTCTATTCACGTCAATAGAGATGAACAAGGACTAGTTATAGTTAAATATCATGATTAAATTTCAATCATATATTCGATAGGATTCGGGCTTATTTTGATTTTTTTGTTCTTTTTTTTCAAATATACAACATCAAACAGATGCAGAAATTTCATGCTTAAACGTAACGTCTAAAGTATCATGCAACATTTATCCTACCCAACTTATATCTTTCTTGAAAAGACACATTATTAAATAAAACACTCAAATACATAAGTTTGGTCTGATTTATTTTTCATGCTTTTTCATAAGCTTTTTTATCTTGAACATGTTGAAAAATCACATATTTTCTGAATAATGATATCAATTGATTATGATGAATCTTTAATACTCAAAACGGATTACGGTCTATGAAATAACTAGATATACATATAGATCTTACTTTGACAGAATGTACAGTAGTTTGATGAACTTTTGAAGGTAGTAGAACCATTTTTACTGTTAAATCTTTGCATATTATTGAAGTCTCTCTCACTACAGTCGATTTTTTTAAAAAGTGTGAAAATTGAGCTAAATCTATAGAACTGCAGTATGATGCCTGATTTTTTTCAAGAATCACATGAATGTTTATTAGATACTTTGTTTTTTTTCCAAAATCTCTCCCATTTCCTCCTTTAAGTGTATGCTTTTCCCGGTAACATGAAAATGTTTTTTTCGCGTTTTCTCAGTTGCTGTGTTTTTTTGGTCTAAAAGAATGACAAGGTATAGGATATAACAGATTTCTTTTCAAATTAAGCTTTACTTATATAGAATAATAGAGTGCTTGTTGATCTGAGCAGTACGATTCTAAGACAAAAAGGTATATTTAGTATTTTCTTCTCTAAAAAAACTAGATGGTGTAGAGGTGGGTATGTGTATGATTGAGATTAGAAATAAGATCTACACCTACAACCACACACTCGACAAATTGTTCATTACAGATAAAATAAAAATCACTATTTTTTTTCTCCATTTGTCCCTGTTTTCTATGCTTTTTATCATCAAATTTTCACTATTGTCAGGCATAACCGGTGACTAGCATAATAAATGCTGAGAATGAAATAGGAGAATGAATCAAAGTAACTATCGGATGAGTACTTCTGTAGAAACATATCGATCGAATGTTATCAAAGAATAAGAAAAAAATTTTCATTCTGTTCTTTCAATATGTGCTACGAATTGACAGCTTTTGTGGGGATGGATTGATATTATATGTGCCCTAGTATCTCTCAAATAAGAATTTCCCATCTCAATATAAGTTAACTAGGTATAATTTGTTCAAAAATCGGTCATCTCATAGATTTTAAAAAGTTATACAAAGCTGCACATTCTGTAACTGACTTTTTCCATCAGTAGCCGAATCTTACTTTCCAAAGATAAATCATGCATATGTGGCGATATGTGAGGGTGTGAGTACGTATCTTTTCTTCTGTCACCAGTATACTCAGATTCCACACAGAAATCTACATCTCACTGATACTCACACCCACACTCTCTCGTATGTCTTTTCTTCTACAATAACTGCTTATTTGCCAGTTAAAATTGCACATTTCTTCACTATGCAATTCTAATCTGACACTGAAATATCTATTGTGAAGTGTCTCTACTGTCCACTTTTTTTTCTTGTTTTAAGTCATCAACTAAAGTCAAATTGTCATTACCAATCATTCAAATAAAAAGTTTCATGCTTTAAACAACCAATTACATGTAAAGAGCTCCCTCCTTATAGAGAACGTTTTATTGTCGGAGCACGAGTATACATGACAGCTATCAGCTGGAACTATTTCGGCAAGAATTTTTAAAATAAATCTTTTGTCCGTTCAGCTGAGGTTGTGTTGGTGTTGATGATTAGACTTTTATTCGTTTACAAATCAGTAATCTTTATTTTTCATCTTTTTTCTTTTACTCTTGAAATAGTTTCTGATTGAATCACATAAAGTTTTTTTTTTTTGATAAAACGTTTTTCACTCAAGTGATCTCCATGAGGAACTGAAAATTCTGTAAGTTGAATTTCATCACGAAAAGAAATATGCTTTCTACAATGAACGACTTCTTTGACAACTTTATGAATAATTTCAGGGGAGGAAAAGAATTAAGGAATCTGAATGTGTAAACAATCTCTGCATATCTTGTAGTTTTATTTTTCTTTTCAAAATGACCTCTCTATGAAGAAAAAAAAACAAATCTAATTGTCTAAATAAAATTCGATAAAAATAAACGAAATCTATTCAATTTAGAAAGCGAGAGTAGACACTTCCAACACAAACTCTTTTTCTGTTCTATCGTTGTATTCTATATTGTATTCGTATGATTTCAAAATGAATCTTACTTAGACAGACGATAATACTCAATACTATCATCAAAGTAGTGAACATAGGTAGATATTCACTTAAAAGAAGAAATGTATCTGTTATTTTATGAAATTGAAAAAATATACTTACTCGACTCTTTTTCATTAATCTAAAAAAACAGTTTACTGAAACAAAGTAACCAAGTCATCATATTCATGTAAGCATTGACTTCAGATCATTTGAATCTGGTATATAAAATCATATGAAAGATTCTTTGGAAATTGATTGAGCAATTTGTACTTGAATAAGCTCAACTAATAAGAGAATACATGTAAGATGCTAGCAAACAAATGTAATTTTCTAGGAAAGAAATTTGTGGTTCTGGTATTTCATTTTTTAAATCAATAAAAAGAAAATAATTAACTCATATATTGTTATGAAGGTATATTAAATGTACTTTGATGCGAAAGTCGAATCAAGAAAAAAGCATTTTAATGATAATATTCAAGAATGTCATTTGATGGTACGTTCTTTTAAGAATATTGAGAAACTAATGATTTGAAAATTCATATTCGCAGAGACATCGTTCATATTATTAAAGATATAAATTACATCAATTTCTATTCCATATTTAAAATCTATATGATCAAAATCGTGCGAAACTTGACAATTTTATTGCGATTATTTAAATGCATTGTGGCTCATAAATAGTATTGCAATGAAAAAAAAATGAAAGTACATCGACACATGAGTACATTTATAATCTACTAGTCTTTTAATTAGTCGAATAAACTTATCCAAACTTTCTTTTTATCTAGATAAGATAAGCAAATATTTCAATTTGGTATTATTATTAGTAACATGAAAGAAACTTTAGATAAGTTTATTCAACTAAATAGAAAAAATTATTATTGAACAAAATTTGTCGATATATTTTCATTTTGTTTTTGTAGTGTTAATATTGGCGACTGCATAACATTTTTGACGACTACATGTGTTCATCATACTTGGATCTATGAATATGACTATGTATGGATGTGCATAAACTACGCTCGTTACCTATGTACTTCTACATATTTCTGATGGATTATGAGAGAGAGCACTTTTGGAGTTCAAACTATCTTAACTTTTTTTACTTTTTCAATCGATTTTTTTGACTCGAAATAACAATCCTGGTGAGTTCATTGACATTCCTAGTAGAATTAATCATTATCTTAGAGAAGAGCATATTTCGATTTCTCTGAATGCTTTGTTTTCTTGTATTATATATTGACTGTGAAGGGAATATGTATGTATTCTTTACATTGCGACATAATTTATTGCATCTCTTCTTTGTCTTGTGCTCTTTTGCTTTCTCTAATTTTTCTTTCATTTATGAGAATGAGCTGAGAATTATTTGATAGTTATTTTGTTTTTCAATAAAATATAGGCCATTCTACTGATAGCAGATATTTGAAATGGTTTTCTTATAACGTGATTCGTCTTATGCAATGAGTTATTTTCATACTTTACGTGAATTTCGATAATTTACTTTAACACTTTTCAAAATTCTATTATTCGAGTGTTTAAACACTCAAATAAAGTTGAAAATAAAAGTAGACTTCTAACCTCTTCCAAACGCTGCTTTTCATTTTCATCAATATTCATGAATTTTTACGCGTTATGAAGATGCTCAGATAAATGTATTTTAAGGAAGAGATATTAGATTTTCAATGTTTTTTTCCTAGTGTGTTATCATACTTATTTCGTATCATTTATTTCTTTTATTTCGATTTTGATCACCTGATCATTCAATTTAACACTATTCCATTCTTAGTGATCAAATGTAGTAATTGCGAGATCCCTGCCATATCTCTAACGGATTACACTATTTTTTAGTAGCCCTTTATATAAATTTACAACATAAATTGTAGATGAGTGACATCATAAAGAATAAGATATTGAATAGAGTTTTTTCAGTATTTTAACTATTCGAGAAACCAGCGGTTTTTTGGCAAATCTAAAACTCTTATATAAATATGCATCTATATAAATTGACAGCACTTTTTCGAATTGTTTTTTAATTGTCAAATCACCGATTTTTGACGGGGCTTAAAACAGAATTCATTGTTCCTTAAAGTTTAAAGGTTATTATTGACTTACAACAAATCATATAAATGTATGTAAGACATGCATTTATTGTATTTAGAGAAGTCGAAATAAGTTCCTTTTTTTTAAGGTAATCAATAATCAGTTACATGTTTTGATTAATTCTATCAGAGATTATTTCAAATCAATAAAATCGACTGAAAAAATTAAGAGAGTTAATTGTTTTAATTCCTACAGTGGGAGAGAGGTATGATTTACACAATACAATAGAAGTCTTAACCATATATCGAATTATACTTGGAGTATTTCAATACCATTAATATTGTAAATGTATGTAGTTCAACCTTTGTTTCAAAATTTATCGAATGTCGATTAAATAATTGTCTATTCAATATATAGTTTCAAAAAAAAACATATATGATCATATTTCAGTTACATGTCGTATCTATTTTATTTTTGTTTTTACTCGAGACATATTTATTTATTGTTGCATTTTTTCAGTGACAGTTTACATAAAGTTGATTAAATAAATTTCGATCTATTTGTAGAAATCAGCTGCTGTGAAAATGTATACTTAATCTGTTAAGTACGAGTCAATTTTTATTCAACTATTTTCTCTAATTTTCCTGCAATAGTTATCGTTGATATTTTTACCTATTTCAGAATATTCTTAGCTACGAACTCCTGTTTACTTAATGAATTATGCAGAATAGGACTAGATTGACACTGTGCTCATTCAACAATTATTTAAATTTCATTCATTTTCCTTCCTGATAGTGTATATGATTGCTGTTCATTTCATAATACTAATAATAATAAGGTGATATCACAATTGTCACTATCGCATAAAAAATATTTGAATTTTAAGTTATTTATAATTAATGTTAGATATAAAAAATTGATCATTTCAGCAGCATAAAATGTCATCATTGAACTTTCCAAGAGGCTTTGTTCATTCGCCACAACAAAATCTCACTTGAATATGATATCATTGAATTCTTTTCTGCTTCTCGTTCCAAACTCACATTCGATATTACTAAGTCTCCTATTGATCGATTCATACATACATTTTAACGTAGTTATGAACCATTTCTTTCCTCTCAGACAAATTAATGTGAATATTTCTTCTTTCCCTCTATTTTTTTTGAAACTCCAGAGATATTGATTACCATATTTTAACTCTATTGATACCTATATCATACATTTCTCATTGTTTTCTCGTATTATTTAAGAACGAAAATTGGCTCAGACCCTCGTATTTTCTTTCGACTATCATAGGCATGTCAGTGAAAAACGTATATGTCGTACTATCATGTTTTTCATAAAAACTTTACCTGTGAAAAAGAAGAGGCTCACACGTACAGAAAACTATCATTTTCTACATCACTTTGACCTTGCACTTCGAATCTTAGATGATGCTTTAAGCAACATATATCATCCTTTCAACATCCTCGTTCATGCATTTAGTACCATAGTTTAACCTTCACACATTCTTACTGGTGGTTTCAGTGGCTGAAATGATGCTGTTAGCATCTAAAATGGGGCATTTTGAATCCTTGATGATGCCCACACAACTCAGTCGATGCTTCTAGCATCCCTGATGATATTTCTGGTATTCCAGATGACACTTCTAGCCAAGGGGGAAGCGGCGGATTTTTGGGATTTTGATAATCCCAAAATTCAATATCAATATCCTGTTGCAAATACAGAAATTTCGAGCCGAAATTTTTCCATATGTAGGCGTCGTGGTTCTTAAAATATTCTAGAAGTTTCAGTACCAACGGATGTTATCTTCTGACAATTAAACGATCGCAAGAAATACTTATATTTCACATCTTGGTCAAAAAATCCACTTTTATTGGACGTTGATTATCTTGAGAAGGAAACATCCGTTTGCATTGAAACTTTTAGGATATTTTAAGGATCAAAAGCTCTACATATGCTGGAAATTTCAGCTCGAAATTCTTTCATTTATAAGAGGACATTGCTGTGAATTTAAGGATTTTCTGAATCCTTTTGGGATCCTTCATGAATTGACAATTCCAGAAATTAACCTTTTCTCCTTTGCTTGAGGAACAATTGATAGTAATTCAGTTTCAGAAAGATCTTGACAATTTTCTCGAAGAACATAATTTTTTTTCACGGGTGATAAAGATAGCCTGTGTTTAGATCTTACATAGACGAGAGAAATTTTTCTTCAATACCTCTTTTTTTTCCGAAAACAATTTGAAGATTTTGGTGACCCCTATTCGAAAAAAATAAGCTATTTTCAGAGAAAACAAAATATCTTTTTCATTTTTTCTCCATTTATAGTTTCTCGAGCTCGTTTCCCAAATTTCTCGGTTAATATTCATTCAATGTATTTACTTACATCTTTTTTCTTCGAAAGAGCGCGTGTCAAGGCACAAAGACTGACAGTGTCCTTTTTTTGAATTAAGCTTTCTTTTAGTTATATATATATACAAACCAGGGCTCCGCGTGGGATGGGACAATCCCATCCCATCCCATCCCATCATATCCCATCCCATGGGACAATTTTTTTCTTCAAATATCTCATGGGATGGGATGGGATGAATCTCTCGTCCCATGGGATTCTCATCTTTTTTTCTTTTGAGAAAATAGTGTCTTTCTGGTTGAAATAATGGATTCAAAATACTTTGCAAGAATAATAAGTCGTAATATTTCTTATATTTCCATAGTTGGCCTTCTTTTTCAACACAAACGATTTTGTTTCTTAGTTTCTTGTTGTATTCTTTTGTGCAAAAACTTGTAATATTTTTAGTGAAATTTAAATAATGCTCCCTAAAATTAAAATTAGAAAATCTGCGTGCTTTAAGCTACTCAAAGTTGTTGATATCCGCCGTCATAACTATTAATTACCTGGATAAGAAGCCGTATTCATGAGTAGGACTGCGACAGCTCCAATTCAGTTTAGTTCACCTGAACTGTTTTCGAACTGTCGTAGTTCTATTCATGAGGACTCTAAATTATTTCTACTTTAAATGATCTTCCAACATAAGTTTAAACTACTTTTAGTCAAAAGAAAAATCAATGAATATTCAGAAAACTCTGATGAGTTTTACTGGGTCTCAACCATTACAGAAATGATCAGTCAACTGAGAATGAAAATAGTCGTTTGGATTGCACCAAAAAAGGATGGGTCTTAAACAATCTTTAAAATGCACTGCAAAAAAAGCGTGTTTATTTTCTGACGCTTAGCGCCATAGAATTCAGATATTTTACGAAAAAATGAATCCTGAATTTTGTGAAGTCTAATAAATTGAAACATATCTCAATAAACTGCAATAAATTTACTACGGTATTCGTTGAAGTTCATTAAGATTCTAAATTCATCAGCTCCTAAGCCTGTTGTTTAGCAACTGAATAGGATTTGTGGTTGATATAAAAAATAAATGTCAAATAAACAGATCTAATTGGGAATAGATAGAAGGAAACTGAGACGATTGAATAAGGAAGTTATGGGAATTGATTCAAGTCTTTAAAAGTCTTTTTATATTCTTTTCGTCCCATGGGACCCATGGGATGGGATGGGATGAATTGTCGATCCCATGGGATGGGATGGGATGAGATTTGTTTTTTGGAAATCCCACGGGATGGGATGGGATGGGACGAAACATTTGGTCCCATGGGACGATTTTTTCGTCCCATCCCATCCCGTGCGGAGCCCTGATATAAACATTTATAGACCTGGACCGAGAATTTTGGGAAACTAAATTTGCTATTTTTCAGCCTTGTTTGGCTAGTATTTTGGGTAAAAATCATGATAACGAGCTGAAAATTTACTCCTGGGCTGAGATCGATTTTAGGGGTGCAGGGTTTTGAGATTTTCTTTGTATTTTTGATAGAGAAGTTGATAAAGGTATCGAATACTATCACAACAACCTGTATTTCATTGTGTAAGTATAATCATTGGCTTCAAAGCAAAACAACTCTTTTAATATCGTTTAAGGCTGAGCATCAAATTGAAAGAATACCAGATACATCTTCCATGTTGAGAAACAAATATACACTTCGAATTCCTTGAGCTTCTAGCAATTTAACTTCGACTGATCCAGCAATATTTTCTACCACTTTGTAAAAATCTTCTCATTGGGAAACGAAAGGATTTGTGATTACAGTTTACGATCGGGAAGACAACTGCGTTTCGCCTTCTTTCTATGCGTTCATATGTTTCTACAATAGTGTCCTAGATGAAAATGCACTTAAACGCGTTTTTGAAAATATTTGTTTGCTAGGGTATCAGCCGGTAAGATAGAAGTGTCAAAAGAAAGGTTCTGAAAAGACATTTATAAATATGAAATTCAGAATAAAGAGAATTATCATCAGCATACCATTTAGATAATTTTAATTTTTAAAATATTCAGATAAACTCACGCTGAAAAGTAATTAATGCACGAAGACAACTGGAGAAAATAGAGGTCAGCTACTTCTGGATAAATTCTTAACTCATTCCGTATGCTGAATATGAACACATCTTATTTTGAAAATTTCTTGACAATTGAGAATAGCCTCATACAAACAATTAGTTAGATTTGTAACTCTAATATTGTTATTATCATTTTTGGATTCCATAAATCATATCTGTAGAATGTATTTTATGTCATCTAATTGAATAAAGCTCATATAGGGTGGCCCAAAAGTCATGTTACCCAAAAAAAATTGAATATCTCCCTTACGCCTCGAGCAAAGAAGCTGATTTTTTTATCAATGATAGAGGCATCTTCAAGCGTTATATCTATATGAACAAGGTCAGGAACAACCTATGTTAAGTAGCCCTAATGACCTGAACAAAGGAAATTTTATTTTTCCACAAAGAGAAAAAACAATTTACAATAGAGAAAGGACAGTTTGTCAATAGAAAATGGGCAATATTTTAAAGTAAATGTTCAAATTGTTTGCCTTCTGTATTGATACACATGTGACAACGATCTGCTACAGAACGACAGATTGCTTGGCATAATTC
Organism: Rotaria sp. Silwood1; assembly: GCA_905250075.1. NCBI lineage: Eukaryota > Metazoa > Rotifera > Eurotatoria > Philodinida > Philodinidae > Rotaria > Rotaria sp. Silwood1. The sequence goes on along the minus strand of CAJNOP010002306.1, from coordinate 8,776 downwards.
GATGTTATTATTGAGCGATGTAAATTCTTGCTCAATTAATAATTTTAGATGATTCACATCACGAGGTTGTTGAGCATAGACACGATCTTTTATTATTCCCCATAGTGAGAAATCACATGGAGTAAGATCCGGAGACCGTGGTGGCCATTCAACAGTTCCTCGACGACCAATCCATTGTAAAAATGTATCATCTAAATAATCTCGCACAATTTGACCATAGTGAGGTGGTGCACCGTCTTGCTGCCAGATCATTGTTTGAAAGGCTGAATGTTCTCGAAGTTGTGGTATTATATTGTTCTTCAACATCTGAAGGTACTTTTCTGATGTGACATTACCTTCAAAAAAAAACGGTCCGATAACCCCGTTTGACCATATTCCTCCCCAAACAATAACTTGTGGTACATTGAGCTCTTGTTCGATGATAAAATGTGGATTTGTATCGCTCCAATAAACACAATTATGTCTGTTGACATGACCATTTGTTTTGAACGTAGTCTCGTCTGTCCATAGAATTTGATCCAATAGAGTTTGATCATCTTGAGTTGAATCTAAGATCCATTCACAAAATTCAACTCGCCGATCAGGATCATCTTCATTTAAGGCTTGTAATAATCTTGGTTTGTATGCTCTTAAATTTAGATCTTTCATAAGACGTTGTAAGCTTGTGCGTGAGATATGAAGATCATCTGATGCACGCTTTTGTGATGTTCGTGGATTCAAAAGAAAAGTTTGAGATACAAGTTGCCTATTTTCTCCTGTCCTAATTGTTATTGGTCGGCCACTTCGTGGTTCATCTTCGATAGAACCTGTCTCATCAAATTTTTTTGCTAGTCGAGACATTGTTTGACGAGTTGGAACTTTTTCGTCAGGAAATTCATTTCGAAAAGCCGCATTTACTGTTTGTGATATTTTTCCTGATATCCACCATTGTTTGAGGACAAAAATTCTTTGTTCTTTTGTCAGAGTTCTCGGCATCTATAAACACATGTGCTCGAAGTAAGAGTTGCGAAATGAGTATACAATGGAAAATGTAAACAAAGAAGAACATGTCTTACCGAGAATATACAAAACACGTAGACAGAGACAATAACTGAATATGACCAACAATACCGAAAAAAAGACTTATATCGAGTGTAGTTTTAACGTGAAGTATAATAGAACAGAAAGAAAAACGCAGACAAAAGAGATATACGAATACACAACACGTGTTATTCGCAAGCCCGTTTCGTTTATCACGCTTTATCTGAGAAAACTGTCCTTTCTCTATTGTAATTTGTATTTTTCTCTTTGTGGAAAAATAAAATTTCCTTTGTTCAGTTCATTAGTGCTACTTAACATAGGTTGTTTCTGACCTTGTTCATATAGATATAACGCTTGGAGATACCTCTATCATTGATAAAAAAACCAGCTTCTTTGCTCGAGCCGTAAGGGAGATATTAGATTTTTTTGGGTAACATGACTTTTGGGCCACCCTGTATTTCTGTATTGTCATACATAAAACAATATAAACTTTCGAAAGAGGATTTTAAATAATATGGAAATGTTCATCGACAATAATATGATACTTAAATCAGCTTCAATATTGTCTTTTTAAGGATATATCAAAGGCAAAATATAATTCTTGACGTTTCTTGATTTTCCAGTTAGAACACTTAAGCACTCTTAGTAGTGGTACAGAACATTACTATTTTCAACTTTGTCCATGAATTAATATTAAATTGAAGAGATTTAATGCGCACCATTTTTATAAGAAAAAGTCGGGTAGTCATGGGATTACACTTACTCGTGTATACTTGTCCTTTAAAATAATCATAAAATCCTAATCATTTCAATCTTAATTCTGAAATTCACATGAGATTTTTATTGGGATTCAAAATCCCGAAAATCCGCCGTTTCCCCCTTGCTTCTAGTATTTTAGATAATGCTTCTCGTATGTCGGATGGTGCTTTTATCTTAGATAAAGCCTTTAACATTTTGGATACCACTTGTACCATCTAAGATGATGCTTTTAGCATAGTTTGAATATATTAGAAAATCCTCTCATCGTCCTGAAGCATACAGGTAGCATCTGAGATGATGTTTCCCGTATATTAGATAAAAATTTTAACATCCTACATTATGCTTTTAGCATCTCTGATAAATCTGCTTCGAACTGAGATGATACTCTCAGCATCATTCAACATAATTTTAGCATTTCAGATAACGAATTCAGCATTTTACATGTTACTTTTAGGATGGTAGATGATCTTCTCAAAAGTTGCTTTAGAAATTAAAATTAGCATTAAAACTCAGAGTTTTTTAATCTCTAGGCATTTTCTAAGTTTTTTTGAGCGCTAAGTTCTCCATTGATGTTCAAAATCGAGTTCCACATCTCAAGTAAAAATCTAAGATCACGTATGAATCCATTTCGAGATCTCATATATCTGAATACTTATGTTGATCTCCTAAACATTTTCATTGCAAAATCTAGTCAAAGTTTTTAGCATTACTATTGGATATAAAATGAAAATTTCATTTGAAATTTGCTAATTTTTACTAGTTCTTTCTGATTCTATGCAGTTAAAATACAAAATATTTTCAAGAATTATCAACAAATATGAAAAACTTATTTTTGAATGAAATCCTTTTCGTTTCATTTTAGTACCACCAATGCGTGCAAATACCATTGATATTCATCCAAATGCAACATGGCCCAATAATGGTATCACTGTTGCTGGAGGACATGGATCGGGCAGTAACACCAATCAACTCTATCATCCATGGGCTTTATACGTCGACGACAATCTAACGGTTTATGTTGCTGATTCGTGGAATGATCGTATTATGGAATGGAAATCTGGTGCAACGAATGGCACCGTAGTTGCTGGTGGCAATGGAAAAGGTAACGGAGCTAATCAATTAAATTTCCCAGCAGATGTGATTATCGACAAAGAAACCGATAGTCTCATCATCAACGATCGATTGAATAGAAGAGTAGTTCGATGGCCTCGTCGAAATGGTACTCGTGGAGAAACAATTATTTCAAATATCGATTGCTTCGGTTTAACAATGGATGACAATGGTTATCTCTATGTCGTTGACTATGAAAAACATGAAGTAAGACGATATAAAATTGGTGATACTCAAGGGACACTAGTTGCAGGTGGTAATGGACAAGGAAATGGTCTCAATCAACTCCCTGTTCCCCGCTACGTCTTTGTTGATCGAGAACATTCAGTTTATGTGTCTAATTTTGGAAATTATCGAGTCACAAAATGGGAACAAGGTTCAAAACAAGGCATTGTTGTAGCTGGTGGTCAAGGACAAGGAAATAGTCTTACACAATTGGATGGTCCTGAAGGAATCGTTGTCGATCAACTGGGTACTGTCTATGTGGCTGATTGTCATAATCATCGAATTATGCGTTGGCCAAAAGGTGCCAAACAAGGAACTGTCATTATTGGTGGAAACGGTTCTGGATCGCAGTCGAATCAACTCTATTATCCCAGAGGTTTATCCTTCGATCGACATGGTAATCTCTATGCCGTCGAGAGCGGAAATTGTCGAGTACAAAAATTTGAACTCAAATAAACTCAATTCGTATGAATTAATTTTTTCTGTTCTGTTCTTTTTCTTTCCTGCTTTCGAATAAATTTTGTTTCATTGAAAAAAATTGCATTGCAATTTATTTCTATTCTCGCGCGCGACCAGGAACGACCCTGGTGGAGCTGTAGCGAGTGTAGCGCTCGTGCACGCGTGGGAAGACTCACATCATCCACATGCATCCATCGATGACATATGTCCGTGAGCCTAGGGCCCAATCGTGTTGCCACGGATATCAGAACCGTTCCTGGCTGGGCTTTTAGGGACTATCCAGAAGTCCTTCCTATATGACGAAACCCTAACCTCACCCACCCCTCACTACACTCTCATCTCAACTCAACTCAACTCAACTCGAAACAAAAAATAATAACTTACCATTCGTATAATTTCTTCGATGATGAAAAGCTAAAATAAAAAAGAAAACATATGATAGAGATCATAGAAGGACTTACTACCCCTTCATATGATCATAAGAATAATAACAAAAAAAATTAAAAAAATTAAAACTGATACCTACATTTTATTTTTGTCTTGTCTTGTCTTGTATTGAGTTGAGTTGAGTTGAGTAGTATAATTTTGTATCGTCGCAACCAATCTAAAATAGAAAAAGAAACGATTATTATTGAGGGTGTGGGTGTGGGGTGTGGGTGTGGGGTGGGGGTGTGGGTGTAGGTGTGGGTGTGGGTGTGGGTGTGGGGTGGGTGTGGGGTGGGTGTGGGGTGGGTGTGGGGTGTGGGTGTGGATCGGTGGGTGTGGGTGTGAGTGTGTTCTATCTATAACCACACCCACACCCACACTCACACCCTTACAAGAGAGATGCTTTCATCATCTGTCCAGCGACATCCTTTTTGTTTGACTATACAAGACAGGTGGCTTGTGTATTATTGCAGGATAAGAATAGCCAAATACAACAAATACTCTTATCTATATTGACGTAAGACCTAGAGAAACTATTACCTAGTAGGTAAAGTCTGTCAATATCAAGACATGCTCGTTATAAACTATTTACATTAGGAAAGGGTACGAATTAAAAATAGAGTTTTGAATTTTGTATCTGATATGCAGCTCATTCATGATGAAACAATTAGTAGGCGCCTGTATCCGTGTATAGGCAGGAAAATGGGTCCAATTCTATTAGCTAATTAACAAAATGTAGAACTTGAATAAATTCAGGACAGCATAGGTACTCAGGCTTTTGAAGTATCTCTATTCTCATTCAAAAGACATGACAGACTTTGAAATGAAATATAAATTTGTTTTAAACTGTTATAGTGGTATTTGAGTTTTTCTTCACCCAAAATCGTATCATCATGACATTTGGCTTAAATAACATTATTGGTATTCATCGTCTTCACACCGGTCACAAGGACTACTCGATACTGAAAGCTTATAAACATTGGTCTTACTGGCAACGTAAAGCATTCGACTGTGTTATCTGGTGTCATTTGGCTCATGCACTTGAATTCAGTGTTGCTGTAATCTGTTGGCTTTGGCTCTTTCCTCGAACGTTCCCGCACGCCCAAGAGTGGAAAGTCCAATGGGTATCTCGTGTTGTTCTCTTCAATTTAACTTGTGAATTTGTATGCTATTCCTTCTGGCATTGGATAACTCATGCACGCATGAGTGTCTATGCACGAGGCCCATTACATGAAAAGAAGTTTAATTCTAGCAACGCTTATGAAGACAAACAACATAATCATTTGCATCGAGAAATTTTCTTTAATACTTTGGGTTGGTTACAATTAGGGCTGTACCGCTCACGCTCACGCTCACGTGAGCGGTTTGTCGCTCATGCTCATATGAGCGCTCATGAGCGTGAGCGTTTTCTGACTCAAAGAAAGGACGAGTGTTTCTGATCACTTTTCTCAACATGATTCCTCGAAAATCGATATTCATGATTTTTGAACCTGAGGTCCCCCTCAGGTATCATGAAAAAAAAATTTTTTTTGTCACACGTCGAAATTAGGTGTAGTGGTAGATTTATAGGTGCTGGTTAAGAATATTATAATGCGAGTTCTCGAAATCCCTTTATTCCTGCAATAGTCCTAACCGCTCTATGCGCTGTATCCTTCATTATTGGGATATTTCTTGAATTTGGATTCACTCAAATATAGCCGGAAACATCTTTCTAACCGAAATTTCTGTATTCTCTACGACTAAGAGCGTGTTAAGTAGAAAAAAATGTAGATTTTGGAAAAAAGTGATCATTTCTTTGCTGAAATAAAGTTTTTTTAAAAATTACATAGCACATTGTCCCGACAACATTTTGGGAAACCACTGTTATTGTAACGTGAAATCGGAATCATTGGGTTAGTCCTTTGAGTTCTCATAGTTGATAACCACAAAAATATTTGAAAATTTGTAAAACATAGTCAGAAGCTCTGAAACGTGGCAAAATTTGTCTGTTTCCATGGGATTTACCCATGAATACTTGATTTTCAGCACGAAAGTAGCCTTTTTTGGACATCAAAATCGAAGTATATATTTCGCTTTTCACGCTCTATCAATTTTTAGTCGGATAAAACTGGAAAAGAGGTACAGGACGATGAGGAGTGCAACATGTATTTCAATTTGACATTTCTTCTAACTTCGGCTATAATGAGTTAGCTTTTTAGTATCAAGGTAGGATGGTCGAAATAGCACATTCAAATGAAATTCTTAAGTGTTTATGGTCTCTTGATTGGCAGTCTGAGGGACAAAGAAAATGGGTGCAGCTGTGACCTATGTCGGAAGTCTCAAAGATGCTGATTAGCTTTTTGCTGCATGTGTGTCCATGTATGTTTTTATAAACTTGAAAGTGAAATACAAGCATGGCCCTTGAATTCGTACAATACTGATATCCTTATGATTTTCTACTACGGAAAGGCCTTATCTGGAAAGAAAGAATATCAGAAGACGACATCACCGTGTCATATAGATTAAGAAAACTAAGATAACTTTTTTTTATATCGCTTGATTAGTATATTAAATTATCCATTAATCTCGGCGGGTACCATTATTGTTTTTTCTTGGTATTATTGGTATATTTCATGTACGAGTAATTTTTTGAAAATTCATTCTGATTAAACCGACTATTGAAACACCATCAATGTTTTACATATTACTCGAAATTTTCACTTCGAAACTAAAACTACGCTTTCTATCAGTGTTTTATAAATAAAAAAAATAATGTTACAACCTTAACACGAAACAGAGAAGCAGAATGGAAGAAATTGATTGTGCACAGTCAAATATTTTGCAAATGTGTCGTGGAATGCTTCCATAACTTTACAAAAAAGAAATATATCTACTTTTAATAGAGTCCTTATGATAAGCGCAACCCGCCTGATCCTGGCTGCCCAGGCAGGACCACGTTTCAAGGCTTTCCACAGGATAAAATACAGGTTTCGTAGGTCATAATCTGTTAGCTACAATATGAGTGTTGTTGCCATCATGCCTAGTAGGTTTCAAAGAGTAGGAGCAATCATTTGTAGCTAGATTTATATCGTTCACAGACATTTCTGGTACGAATGATAAGGATATTGCATTTCTCGTTCGGATAGCTTCTGTGAACACAAAAACTATAATGTGCTCCATATTTTTCTTGTTTTTTTATTGAAAACCTTTCATTCTCATCATCTGAGAATTTGATGGAATATCATGCACGCTTCCAATATTAACACATTTGTATTGAGAAAGCTCTAAATGGCACTTTGATCTAGTCTCTCGACTGAAGGGAGGGCGATACGGGAAAAATTAAAAGCAGTTGTGGCTCCATCAGTTTGTGCCGAGTTAAAAGAAAATCAAAGTCAAGCAAACACAAGATCATCAAATAATTCTTTCTGCCCAACATACCACCCGATCATAGTTTTTCGGTCCTAAGTTGTCGATGAATCATATTATTTACTCTGAATAACGGGTCAGTCAGGAATTATCGACCCTGGTTTATCGACTAATCATTCCCTCGATTGAAGGGAGGATCGTATAAAAGAATACTTTGTTGTTTTCTTGTCGCAAGCTGAAAAGAACATCACAGACAAATTAGAGAAGATAAGAGAGGGTAAGAAAAAACAAGCGAGAATAAGAGACATATACAAGAAAAGAAAAGAAAAAAAAGAGAGTACTGAAGAGGAATAAGAGAGAAAAGCGAGGAATTAGAGAGAAAAGCGAGGAATTAGAGAGAAATAAGAGGATACAAGAGAGATATTAGGAAGAATGAGTTTGTAGAAGAGAAATTACAGAGAACAACAGTGCGCGGGTGCTGATGTGAATGTGGGTACGAGTGCGTGTGGGTCTGTTTAAATATCGGTATTTTCATTGGAAGTTTTGGAGACATTCTATATTTTTATGCTAGTCTCCCAGATATGTTTTCTATATAGGTTCTCTTTATGAATTGAACATATGCTCTTTTCTTGAGATCAGTGAATATTGATCTCATACGGTGATTCATATTGATTTTCTTACGCACTACTTAAGGCCCCCTCAGAAAGTTGGTTTTTCCAAGAAATATTGAAATTGAGCTTTTACCACGGGAAGATAGAGTGAAGCTTTCTCTTTCGGAATATTTATAGTTTTTTTGGAAAATAATCCGTTTTTCAAAGACTTGTCAGATCAAACTTTAACTTCCGTAACATATTTTCCGAGAATTTTTTGTGGTTTTTTAAAGTTTTTCAGTTTTGGAAAAATTCCGTTACCACTTCAATTAGCATTGAATCGAACATTTTGATATTATAACTCTCATGTCAGATGGCGTTAGTTTTACTGCATCTTTAACGCGCCTTGAAATAGTTTTAGAAAATTTATTGAAAATATGCCATTTTTATATGAGGTTTTTGATCTTGGCCGGAAAAAACCACTTCTAAAACTTCTTTAAGGTTTTTCTCAGAACATGACTTTCAGTCAGAAAAATTGGAACTCCTCCCTCATTTTGCGAGCTATTACCAATATTTTTTTTTGTTTTAAAGGTCTCGATCAGAGAAAACTTTTGTCAGAACGGATTTTTGAAAGTTGATTTCTGAGCTGAGAAAAGTGGAATTTACTGTCGTTGGACTACCATTTTTTATGCTAATTTCAAGACCCTCGCACTAAAATGCTCAGGAAAAATGAACAATAAGGAATATAATAATTCTGTTCGGACAAAAGCTGCATACTGACATAAGGTTTAATTTGAAACCAGCCTGAGCTCTCTACCTTATCTGACAAGGAAGTGTTGTCG
>CAJNOP010002305.1:0-18509 GCA_905250075.1 Rotaria sp. Silwood1 | reverse complement strand
ACACCCACACCCACCCACCCACGCCCACACCCACCGCGACACCCTCACCCACACCCACACCCACGCTCCACACCCACACCCCACCCACACACCAGCAACCCACACCCACGCTCCACACCCACACCCTTACCCACACCACACCCAGCCACCCTCACCCCACCCACACCCACGCTCCACACCCACACCACACCCAGTCACCCTCACCCTCACCCACACCCACACCCCACACCCCACCACACACCCACACCCACACCCACACATCACACCCACATCCACACCCCACACCCACACCCACACTCATATTGAAGGATTAATACTCACAACTAATCACACACCACCACCATTTTCGCCAACACACCAAATTCCCACATCCACATTCTCTCACAACCTTATCTGCAACCATACCCTAATCCACAAGCAGACCCATACTCACACTGTACACCCACGGAAATGCAATAAATGAGTCATAACAGTGTTGAAAAAGTAATTTTATTATTATTCATTCTTTATTTTATCTACCTAAGCAAATATGTTAATATTAAACAGAATGAAATCTTTGACAAATATGGCCATATCAATTTTCGTATAGTCGACACCATAAACAAATAGTTGGTGCTCGCCTCAAGCAAAGAATATATTCTTTTGAGAAATGAATCAATTTTATTACCTTAATTTTGAAGATTTTTATAGACATGTTGAAAATGAAAAAAATACGTGTCCTTTAAAGTTGATTATTTGCAGGAAATATTTTTTTCTTTCATGCTTGTTTTCTCCTGATTATTTAGATAATCTTTGAACATTCATCTAATATAATATTATTCTATATCAATCTGCAATCGATGGACGTAAGTTAAAAAATATCGTTTAACTGAGTTTGCATAGACACCCTTCTTTTAAGTTGTGCTTGAATTACTTCACAAAATCTTTGTGCACATTTGCATAATCGAAAGAGTACCTTTGTCTAGTGGACGCTCGACCCAGTATCTGATGTAGATCAATTTTTTGTGCCGCGACTTGACATGACGTCAGGTTTCTTTTTTTTATCAGACCCAGTCCAGCTCGGATATTGGTTCGAACAGGATAGTGTATGAAGATTTTGAAAAAGAAATCAATCACAATAAGAGAATATTTAGTCTTGCTGAAGAGTTCCCATATGTCTTATAAGGATCTCATATTCTTCAGACATACTTTCGGATTAAATTGCAATATTAATGTTTGACGTAAATGATTGATCGGCATTATCACGAATTAAAAAATGAATTTTATATTAACATTTAAAAAGAAAATTCTAATACATATTCATCTATTTAAGCCATTAAAACTGCCAGAAAAAGTTAAATCAGTGTCTACTACCGCTGGTAAAGGACTAATTGAAGTTGAAACATTTGATATAGCGAAATTGAAGGTGAGAAAATAGATCAAATTTTCTTTTCTCATAGACTTCATCTAATAGATCGATGTGATAATTGGAAATTTCTCGACAGAATCCATCAAACAATTATTTATGAAGCTAGCAGGCTGTGAGATTGAAACAGTATTCAATATTGAAAATTCCAGTAATCCAACGTCTGCAATTATTATAACACCACCAGGTGATTTACAATGTAACACTCTATTTTTCCTTAAATGGTTGCCAATTGATGATGAAGCGACACTTCAAAAATCAACTATTGATTTAATATGGTCAGTGTTTCAAAATGTTATTCCCTATGGTTTCACTTCAATTGCGTTTCCAACCATTGGATACGAAAATTTCAATTGCCCAATTGATATTATTATTAAGATGATAGTGAAAGAAATGAAAAATCAATTAATAAAAATAGATATGCCTTGGACAATCAAATTTATTGTTCAACCCGAGCAGTCAAATATCTATGATGAGTTTTGCAAACAAATATTAACAGTACAACAGCCAGGTAACGCTCACTTCTATTTCATACGTTACGAAAAGCATCTTCACTATTGTATCAGATGGTCAAGTTTTTAATTGAAACATATTTTATATTTTCCTCCCCTCATCTCTGGAAAAAAAGAGCACACGGAATAGTACTAAAGAAAGTCATCTTGGTGATTTCTTTTTACAATTTACTCAATCATAGAGAAAATGTCAAAGTTCTTTTATTTAATCCGAAAAGAATGTTTAGTTTTTATTGAACTAACTAGGGAACATTTCCAGGTCTCGGAGCGCTTTTAAGTCGAGATTTCGCGCATCTTATAGCTCTTAGTGAGCTGTGTCTATGGTTAAAAAAGTTCGGATTTCTGGCTTGTTTCTGAGGAGATATCGAGCTCCTAGTGAATTTTCTCTATAGTATGCCTACATTGATAGCAAAGCTATACTTTCAAATTCCTACCTGAAACTTTGCCTGCATAAAGGTCTCAGCTAGACTAGCTTTCATACAAAATTTCAGAAGTTTTGAATTAAGTCGATTCAAGATACGAAGCTTTGAAAAAATGCATACTCTATGTATTATTTATGAAAAGAGACTGTACCTTAGCAGTTTCATATCTTACAGAGACTTAATTCAAAACTTTTGAAATTTTGTATGAAAGCTAGTCTAGCTGAGACCTTTATGCAGGAAAAGTTTCAGGTCAGAATTTGAAAGTATAGCTTTACTATCAATGTAGGCATACTATAGAGAAAATTCACTAGGAGCTCAATATCTTCTCAGAAACAAGCCAGAAACCCGAACTTTTTTAACCATAGACACAGCTCACTAAGAGCTATAAGATGCGCGAAACCTCGACTTAAAAGCGCTCCGAGACCTGGAAATGTTCCCTAGTAAGCTAATCCATTTTACATATACTGGTATTAATGAGTCACCATTATTATTGCAGAACCAATCATTTCACCTGATGTGTTCCCACTACCCTCAACGTGGGTAGAAATAATGGGAAATCAAAAGCTTTATATGGTACCTCCTACATCTGATGAATATAAATCCATATTGAACAAATTTGATCAAGCCATGAGAGGACATTACAATCAAATCGTACATATACAACGAGTTCAAAATGAACGATGGTACATGCAATATTTAGCTCATAGTCGAGATTTTCAAAATCGTCTTCATGCCGATACCGAGCAACGATTATATCATGGATGTCCAGAGTTAGCAGCCCATTCAATTAGCGAAAGTTGTTTCAACAGAAGTTATGCCGGTATCAACGGTAAGATGAATCTGTTTTGGTAACTATTTATTTTCATTATCTTTATTCGTTCCACATAGGTATTGCATTGGGTGCCGGTGTTTATTTTTCATCGGAGGCAACTTATAGTCATGGATATACTAGACCGAATGCAAATGGAGAACGTTGCATGTTCATAGCTCGTGTTTTAGTAGGAAAAACTACTGGCGGTAATTCTTCTATGAAAACCCCACCTCCTGGATTTGATTCCACTTCGTCAGGTTCTGCTTTCGTTATTTATCATGATGCTCAAGCCTATGCTGAACACTTAATTACATACAAATAGATTGAATAAATCAATTTTTATTATTGGCTTGATTTGTGTCGTAATATTTTGGGGTGTGGGTGCAAGTTTGGGTGGGGTGAGTAGAGAGCCGTGAGTAAGATAACGACTCCTATAGGATTGCATAGAATTCACAAGATCTGTGCGTCTTCCGAAGCTACCAAGCTTTTTCACAAAGGAGGAATCAACTGCTTCAGTCTCTAGTTAACATATCCTTATACAAGACAATTGGTAGACAGGAGAAGGAGAGATTTGATCTTGAGATGAGTAGTTTTTCGTCGCATTTTTTTTCTTTAGGCCACAGTCGTTGCTTGCTCGATTTACTTTTCGATTTTCCCAAATATTTCCTTGATGATTTGACTTCAATTCGTATGTTCAATTGATCGTCAACCGAGCTTGCAAAAGCTGGACTCAGGATAGAATTTGAGAAATCTAAATGTAATAGTCTTCGCATATCGACTCGTAGTTTACTTCTCAATCCTTTGTTAGACGAGGTTTAGCACTAATCCTTGAGTTCCATCAATTGAAATGATTGTTAGTAATGTCTTACCGTTTTTTTTTCGATTTTTTGTTCTAGATTCTCTTTGTGGAAAACTCATGGCGTTTTATTAAACTGTTCTGAGTTCAACGCAATTGTTGTTTGGAGTTATCTTATGAGTTTCAGAATTTTGCACTTTTAATCAATTTCATTTCGCTAACATCCGGCTGAGCCGCTGCTAATACATGTATGTCTCTATTTTCATTTTACTCAAAACTCAAACAGTCAAAATAACTCTTCATAGTATAAATAAATATAACTGAAACATGAAAAAAAAAATAATAAAACGAGAACAACGTAGAACTTCAACATTTACTATATGGACCATATTTACGCTCCGATGATACCTCTATAGAGAAGAATCGTAACGCATCCTATGACGCTCACGATCTGACGATTTGAAACAGATAAATATTTAGCTAATTTACGATACAATAATTTCAAAAATTGCAACTACAGAATTGTATACGGAATAGGTGTAACGCTTTATTTGTGATCTACGGGATCATCTGCACAGATTCATTAGTTAAAACCGTCTGAAGAGTCCTTTAGCAGGGACGAAATCATGATTACGGCAGCTAGACTCTGTGCCAATGGGCATATCGTCTTATGTGATATCTTTTCTCTCTTAGTATGTTGCGTGGCGTCCGTAATCACGTTACTGTTACGTTTATCTATGTATGATTGAGCCTTATTCTCTTTCTGTCGTAATCAGCTTCTCATTTTGTATTGTCATCCACTTGTATATTATATATATTGTCCTCACCTGTCTATTCTTACACTGCTCTCCTTACTCTATTCTTCTTCTATGTCTGCTCTCTCATTGATCTCATCTCTTATTCTGCTCGTGTCTATAAGCGTATGCTTTACATGTAAACGATACGATTATATAATAGGAAGGAATAGGATAATATGTATCTGCATCTACACTATCTTCTCTTCTATCATTTTTATCATCACAGACTCACCCTCACTCTTACCCTGTTTTGCTCTTTTAAATAAAGTTGCTAGGGTAGATATTTTATCGAGGTTAGTAAGTATTTTTATCTTGCTCTAGCCGCTATCTATCCAGTATGGCGCCTCTAGAAGAAGACAAATATACATGCCTTGTTTCTACCTCTTCTTTTCTGTACGATATTTTTGTGCTGTCGCACATGTTCTCTCATTGGCGTGTGTTTACCGAGCGTTTATTACTACCTTTTTTCTATTCCTCTGCAGGACGCACAGCGAACAAGCCTTAGAAATTGAAGATAGCCCAGCAAAGAGTTACTTATACTCTACACAGAAGAAAACTATCTTGAGGATGAATTATGTGCTGTGCTAGTACTAGAGGATTATTATCGTTGTTTTTTTGGCCTCACTTTCTATTGACATTGAGGGGTGTGGGGTGTGGGTGTGGGGTGTCGGTGTGGGTGTGGGGTGTGGGTGCGGGTGTAAGTGTGGGTGTGGGTGTAAGTGTGGGTGTGGGTGTGGGTGTGGGTGTGGGTGTGGGTGTGGGTCTGAGCGCCGGTGTGGGTGTCGGCGCTGGTACCGATGTGGGTCTGTGTGCGTATCTGAGTGAAAGAGTTTTGCTTTGCTACACCCACACCCCCACCCTCACCCACCCACACCCACACCCACACCCACACCACCCTCCCAATCTCTGCATAATCTTTCTTCATTAAACTGCATTCGATTTACACGAAGCCTAAAGCGTTAACTATAATGGCAACCGTGAAATTTTCAATAAAAACGAGAGAAAATTTCTCATTGAGGTTTCTGTAAATAGAATGTTGTTTGATAACACAAGGTTATGGAAAGTTCACAGACGTCTCATTTTGAATGATTGGCTCTATCAAACAGAATTTTTTCCTAAAATCTTCGAATGAAAGACGAAAAACTGGTTTTAGATGTTTTTTTATTCCAGACATTCTCACTCAAACAAGGTCTTTTCAGATACTCTCTAGTTATTACTATCAAGAATTAAACTCAAAAAATACTACTATCTCTAAACTTTTGTTCGCCACTATATTATATATATAAATTCATTTATTATAGTACGATTTCTTGTTAATCATAGCCATTAAGACAGATATGTCTGTATTCGATTGTATATTCTTTGTTTATTTTTTAAATAGTTCAGTTTTTTGTCTTTTATAAAAGAAAAGTAAAATATACAGTTTTTCTATAATCAACCCAAATGTAAATATTGTGTGTTTTCTATCGAGGAAAAATACAACATGACCAAAAAATAGTAATATGAACAATAAAATTTTATTCAATGATAAAAATCAGTCATCTTTATGCCTGAATAAAATCATAGAGTACTGAAAAAGTTTTCGTAATAATGCTCTTCAATTTCATGTTGATTGGGTTTATTTCTCGTGTTGGTCTATTCTAATAGCAAGATCTTTTATGGCATATCTTAAATGAAATTTTTCAATGCCTCTGTTTTCTCATACATAATGCTTTTATTCGCTCATGCATAAAAGTTTGTTTTGTATTAGATGTAACTGGTACACAAAGCTATTATAAATTGATTTCTGCTGATGAACAAGGCATTGCTTCATATTATAGCATTCAGCGATTTTTAGATAAACGAGCATCATTGGAAGATGGTTCTCAAAATGATTTCTCAATAACCATCATTCGTCGACAAAATACTGATGACATTATAAAGGGTGTGAGTGTGGGGTGGGTGTACTTGTCGGTCTTCTAATCATATCCACACCAACACCCCATAATTGTTTTTCGATGTAACTAAATTCACATACCTGTTTGTGATAATGTTTGGTTCATATTATTTTTAAGCATTTCATCATAGCATATAATAAATAATAACCTCATATATAGCATGCTATCTCTCATCAACATACACCACAATACTACCCTACATCACAACATACATTACCACACGATCACAACACACAGCACGAATATCTAAAATTAAAAAGAAAGTTATTAATTGTTGCAAAAAATCCGTAAATGAACTTATTTTATTGGGTGTGGGTGTGGTGTGTGGTGTGTGGATGTGGGTTTTCATTAGATCACCAACATCCAAACCCGCACCCACACCCATACCCGCACCCAGCCACATCCACACCCACACCCCACACCCATACCCACCCACACCTACACGCCCACACCCATACCCACACACCCACACATCCACACCCACCCACACCCACAGCCACACCCACCCACACCCCTCACACTGACAGTGATATGCACGATCAAAATTTTCTATAGTTACAAATGATTTTATAAATGAGTCAGATACTTCTGCCCGAATAAAATAGATTCAATAAGTCTTTTTCAGAGTTTTCACTTTGCGAAAGCAATCTTTTCTTTTTCGTAAAGAATATAAAAAGAAAAGTATTATTAAATTGATTTTTAGAAATAATCTATCGTACTTCTTAATGAAAATAAAAAATTCAATCTTTATTTATGAAAATAATCAATAAAATAGTCATTGAAAATCATAAAAAGTCAAAATACTGTCATTTTAATCTTCAGTACTTTTCTTTACTAACAGAAATGGTACTGTTTCGGATTTAATTCGAAAGTCGTCAAGAAAAATTTCATCAATAGATGAATCAAGATCGACAGTTGTTGGACATTCTGGATCATCCAATATTTTTAATTCATACATTTCAATATCATCTAATGAAATCAGGAATTTTTCCAAAGTTTCTTTCATAATCAATGATAAACATGTTCCATTAATGGTTGAAATGGTGATGACTCTATTTTGATAATTTATCTCACATTTAAGATCAGCTATTGAAATTAATTTCAATTGTAGATTATCGAGGGATTCACCAGTCGCACTTAATGATTCTTCATCATCATCAATTCTCGAATCATCTGAAAGTGTTACACAATATAACTGTTTGTTTAGTTTCCATAAATGACATGCTATTTCTTGAACACGACCAATCGTCATCTTTGGTTCACATTGAAATACAATTGAACTTTCCTGTTCATCACAAATTACAGTAACATTTGCTTGTAATTTATGGAAGATTAACTTAAATTCAATTAAAGAAATTGTACTAGATAAAAATAAATTCAGTGGCATTTCACGTGATGGAATGAAATCAGAACCATAAAGAAGATATTGATCTTGTTCAATAGTTTTATTTTGTTTATAGACATCATTCATAGTAGCATTGATAAGATATCGTTGATTTTGCATACTTTCATCATCAACTGCAATTAGGACATCATCAGCTTGTTGAATAGATACGACACATGTTTGATTTTCTTTTGCAAGGAAAAATTTCGTTTCATTTATTGTGGATAATGTTATATCATTGGATAAGATAAATTTTGTTTCATAAGATGCTAGATATTTATAATCAGTATCATTGATTTCAATCATTCCAAATAACTCTTTTATTGTTATATTTCGATGAGAAATAGGAATAGGTATTTCTTTTTGATTATCATATTCAATTATTTGAATAAGAATACATATTTGAAAATGAACAATTTTATCAGTCATTGATGCATAATGACTAATTGGATTTTCCATATCGAAATTTTCAAGAATTTGTTTTTCAGAATCATTTAATATGAAAACTAAAGTACAATCTTGAGATGATATTTTTAAATCTAATTGTTGAAGATATTTTGGATTATTTAGAAGACTCGATACTGGACATGAATTAAGAAGATGTATTGTTTGAATATTTTTATCATAAGAAAGATTTATATCTATAACACTTTCTCCATTGAGTACATCAACAATAATCGATTCAACTTGACCAACTGTAAATGATATTGCTTCATCTTCATTAATAATATGCTTTTGTTCTGTATTCCAGAAATAATATTTATCAACTGGTGTTTCGGTCTTGTTATTGAGAATTTTCGTCCATAAACTAATTTGTTGCCAAGTTGTAGTTGGATTAAAATGTTGATGATGTGTTTCATCTGAAAAGGAGAAGTAATAAATAAGAAAAGATGAGAATTTCAACTGATGTGATCTAAATGAAAAGCATACCTTGACCTTCTACTATAGTTATTTTATAGCAAATATTTTTATCTTGACTACATTGAAAAATTCGAATGTAAATTGGACTTTGTTCATCGGCTCGATAAAGTGTATTCAGTTGACCATCTTCAGCAATATATCGTCCAAGTGAGTCAAATACACTAAAATAAGTTTCTGGTAGTGTAAATTTCAATTGCTGATCAAGAATAAAACGCGTAAGAATCGAAGTAATTGTTGTTTCAGCTGCAGCAAAATATTCGAAATGACTATTATTATATTCTATTATAATAGAAATTAGTAATGCTTTTTCTTTAATATAATATTCTGTCTCTATAATAGGTAATGAATTGTTGACATCTGTTTTCACAAAGTCAACCAATATATGATTGGAATCAATAATACAAACTGTATTTAAATTATATTTTTTCTCATCAAAGATTTTTTTCAATTGTGTATACAATTTTTCTGGCTTACAATGGTATTTTGCTTGTTTACCATCTTTAAATGTAATACAAAAACGTGAATTAACTGTTTTTGATGCTAATTTTTCTAATTGTGTTTGACAATTTTTAAATAGGACTGATGGTGTTAATAAAATCGATATTATTTTTAATTTAAATAGAGCTGTATAATTGATTGTACTCTCATTGACTGCTGGTGTCGGTATAGCTAGAAGTTTCGATGGCCCAGGAACGCCTGGAATATCAATTATCGTCCACCAATCAAAAATACCTGTCGTTGTAGTAGTCGTAGGTGGTTCTGGAGTATTGGAAGGTTCTAGATCTGTTGTAGAAATCAGTGTTGTATTAAATGATAGGAAATCATCATCCTTATTTCGAAATACATTAAAACTATTTTCTTTCGGTTGATCTGTATTGGGAATATCTAAATGAGCATTCCAGAGATTAATAGTTTTTTCTTCAATATTAATCATTCGTTCTTGTAATTGAGATCGTATTTCAATGAATTTCAGACATAAGGGAACATAGTTTTCACATTTTATTTCTTTAGGTATGAGTTCCATAAGGGGACTTTCAATACATAAAATTTTGCATGTTTCTGTAAATGATTTCGCCCATTGACCTTCCATCTGACATTCTACATCTTTTAGATCATTTAAAAATTCTGTTAACACGCGTATTTTAGCTTGAAATTCTTCTTTCGTAGTTTGATCATTCGAATGGATGAAAGATAATTTTAATATATGATCAAGTTCATCGTTAAGGTTTTTATCTAGAAGAACACGAATTAAATGTGATACATTGATATATGCATGTTGAACTTGACGGATTGATTGTTCATATAATTGATAGACATTTTTTATTTGTGATAAAGTAAAATCTTTAATTTGATATTGTTCAAACTGATGTGCCAATTGATGATCATAATTTGTATTTTGAACAAATTCTGAAAGTTTCATTGATGAATAATTTTCACTCGAATCTTTAAGAACATTCATAGTTCGTTGAAGAAAATTTAATTCATTCTGAAGCTGATCAAGACTCTTTTGTTCAAAATGACTCCATTCATCGTCTGACAGAATATCAGAATTCATATCTATATTATTATTATCATCATTGATCTGAAGATCATTGGTAGTAATTGGTAATTTTCGTCGAATATAACATTGATATTTTCCTTTGATATGTTGATAATTAATACGAGAATACAGTAAATACATTCGAATAAGATATGATTGAACATAGAGAAAATTAAATTCTAATGGTGTATTCAATTTTAGAAAATAATTGTTTTGATTTTCAAGACTTGCACGAGATAATTGTTCAATCCATTGACAATCAGTTTTAATCAATCGAATAACACCCATATTTTCTTGAAAGATTTGTACAACAGATATTTCTCTTTCGCACAATTCAAGAACAACATCTTTCAACAGACCTAAACCAAGAGTATCACCATGTTCGGATAATTCTCGTCGAAGTAACTCAAGAAGATTATTATGGAAGTTGACGAGAACACTAAAATGAATCAATGAAATATCAGTATAATCTAACAGTTAATTAATTCTCTTTCTTGTAGAGAAGAGTCTAGCAAGATTAAATTGTTTGCTTGCTTGCTTTTATGTCCGTACTTCAGTAATTGGTTCCAAAACAAAGTGAAGATAAAAGGGATTATTTTCCGTAAAACTTGACCATAGTGTAATCGAGGGTAGGTAGTTCAAATCTGAGGTTAGTTTTAATTAATTTTTTATTATTAATTATTAGTATGTTTAAAAAACTTGTCCAAGTTAATTAAGGGTGAGGAATTCAAATCTGAGTATAATTTTAATTAATAATTAATCGATTCTTAATTATTTCTCAAATATTGGCTGAAGGTAATCGAGGGTGAAGAATACGAATCAGAGGTCGATTTTAATTATTAACGTATTATTACTTGATTATTAGTTATTTATGTTTTCGACAAAACTTGACCGGAGGTGATCGAGAGTAGAGAACCAAAATCTTGAGTCTACTTTAATTATTAATCATAAATATTTTTTACGATACTCGAAAGGAAAAAT
This sequence comes from Rotaria sp. Silwood1, assembly GCA_905250075.1. Taxonomy (NCBI): domain Eukaryota; kingdom Metazoa; phylum Rotifera; class Eurotatoria; order Philodinida; family Philodinidae; genus Rotaria; species Rotaria sp. Silwood1. Next base: position 7,003 of record CAJNOP010002305.1, on the reverse strand, counting down.
TAAGGGTTAGAGCTTGAATCCAAAGTCTCTTTTGATTTTTTATCAAGTACTGCTATTATTCGTGTTTGTTCTAGAAAACTTCATCGAAGATTTTTTGAAATATAAAATGAGAATATATGATAAGTTTATGCTAATAAGCTACCAATGCTAAGGACTAGTAAAACATACTAATGTCATCATAGTTTAGAAAAAAAAATTCACTTGAGGAAATTTAAAACAAGAATTTCAATCTGAAGCTAGCTACTATTACTTATGTTGATAAGTGAATCATTTGGGGACCGTCCAGAAACGACACTTCTACGAGAAAGAGCTGAACGAGTCTACTGACAAGCGTCACTTGTTATATAAGACTACACCTGAACTCAAAATGATGATTTGAAGTAGTTTTGAACCTGTTTTTCCTGTTATATATTTGTAGCAACATAGATATTATTAATACGTTTACGAAACCAATATTATGCTTTCAAAATAGCCCATTTATGGAATATTTAAGAGAAAACTTTAGTATTGACCTATAATTTTGAAAATCTTATTTCGACTGTAGAATTTGAGAATTTCTAGAATTCTATGTTACAATTTTCACTTCTACTATAGTGCAAAATACTTAAAAATTATTGCAATTGCATAATTACAACTAATGTGAATATTAGTACAATTCATGTTTCTCTTCATATTCTGACACTATTTCAATCGATATCTCAATATAAGTGACTTCATTAACGATAGTATTTTACACAGTTCAAATGTTAATTAATTAATCAATTCGTTCAGATGAAAAGAAAAAGAATTTTATGAAACTTACCTTAGTATACGCATAACAATATCTCCTTCATCATAATTATCTGTTTCAACAAGATAGCTGACGGGTGTTTCCATTGAAATAGTTTCAAAACGTTGAGTAAGATCACAAGCACCTGGTTGAATTTGTCCACCAGAAAATGCATGATAAGCATTAACAGCTTCGATTCCATTTTCAATAATTGTTTTATATTTATTTTCTTCATTTTGTTGACGTAAACGACTTGAAGACTGAGAAGCTCGTTCGTACAGTTGTTGTAATGTAATTGCATGAAATTCTTCTCGTTCAATTAATTGAGTAAAAGTGCGATGTAAGAGGATATGAAATTGACTTAATGCAAAAATATATCGAGTCATTTGAAGAAAATCAAATGAATCAAGTAATCGTCTTAAAATTGTTAAAGGTAATCGTGTTGTTTCTGGATTGCATAATTCTGTCTTAAAATGAATCATTTCAATTATAATTGGCATTTCAGATATGTAATTTTGTAATTTCGTCTGTTGTTCTGATTGTGATTGTATAGTACCAATTATTTTTTTATAATCGGCTAATTTTTGATGTGTAGGATAGAAAATTTTGTTTTGAAATTCATTTTCAGCTTGAAGTTTGTCATTATTTGTCCCATAAAATGGTTTAATCCATGGATTTTGATCTAGTTGACGACTATGTTGAGCAAGTAATTCAAAACAACGATTAAATAAAATACAGGTATCATCTTGATTAGATTTTTGTGAGAGAAAGAAATTTGATGATAACAATCGAGTACATACAAAAAAACACACTTGCTGTCTAAGATTTTGATTATGCATACCGGCGTCTACTGCTGTACGTTCAACGGCATGTTTAGCAAGAATAGGATGACAAAGATTTTCTACAGATGGCTCAAATAATAATAAATGCCAAGCCTAGGTATTCAAAAGATAAAGATTCAATACTTGAAAACGGATATTATCGTTCATTTAACTTACCATAGCACCAAAGGTAGCAAAAAAAGCAATATAAACAGCTGGAATACTGAATCCATTTCCCCCAAAACGTTGTTCTAATTCTCCAGTTGGAGATAATATACATCCGCAGTCATAATGAACGCCATTACGCTCAATAGGTCTAGTTGCAGTTGATGCAAAACCTACCATTGAATTCAAGATATGCTTTATAAAATATTGATATTTTTCTATTAATAAAAACTCACCATAAGTATTCTCAAGTTTCAATGGTTCAAATGTAAATGTCCAAAGAGTCTCTTCTTTTCCACTGAGTAAAATCATTGCTAAAAGATTAACAAGTGTATGACGAATAGGTAATTGATCTGCATTTTGATAATCAACTTTAAATAGATCATTGAGATAATTTGTATGTTGAGGATTATTTTCTTTTGGATATCCAATCATATGTTGTTCAGGTTGTAAAAGAGCACGAAATACTCGTTTTTCTTCATCACATGGCTGAAGTGTATTTTCAATAATAGTCAATAAATGATCAAGAGAATTTAATTTAGCATTACAATAATAATTATAATAAATATTTAACAATAACATTACTTTTATTTCAATAGCATTAACAATAGGTGGATTTGAATTTAATTTCGATTGTATCCAATTAGTTAAAGGTATCCAACGTTGTTCAATATTATTATTTTGAACACATTGATCTATTAATTGTGTTAATTCATAATAGGGTTGATATAATGCTGGAAAAATAGATGACGTTTGATCATTTGTTAATGTAAATTGTAATTGATGACTGTAATATAAATATTTATTACGTTGAGTGTTATGTTCAATCACAAATAGATCATGTAACGTATCAGCCCATCGAGAATTTAAACGTTGAAGACGTTCTGACTTAAGAAGATCAATAAGATAATTCCATGATTGTTTGGTAATTATAATTGACAAGAAATGTTGAACATAATTACTAAGTTCAACCACAGGCATTTGAATTATTAAATATTGATCAATAACAGTCCTAAGAATATCATTAATTCTTTGTTGATTTTCATTACCTAAATCTGGCTGACATAATAATAAAGCTGTAGTCTGTAAAATAAAATATTCTTTTAATTGTTTGAATACTTTTTCAGCAAGAGAAATTTGTTGAATGTTATTGATTCTTGGTAAAGTTGCGAGAAGAATTTTATTTATTAAATCTACTCGAATTTTTTCACCAGTAATTAATCGTCGAAGATGAAAAAAGAATAGATCAATTATTATATGATTTTGATTAACATCTTTAATGACAAATGGATGATACGGTATTTGATAATTTTCAAGATTTTCATCTAATATACAATCCATAATTACTGACAATAGAGAAATACGATCCCAAAAATCATTAAATTGTCGTTGAGTATTAATACGATTTTGTCGACTATTTTCAATTAAAATATTAATCAATTCATCAAAAAGAAATTGTTTCATTGGTAATAATAAATGACATGTAGTTTGATTTAAAAATTTTAATATAGAAATAATTTCTTGATTAGATGATCCTTTCGAACTCTTTAATGTTGCAATTATCCATTGTTGAATATCCATCATTAATGTACCATTATTACCATTATTTGCTTGAAAATGTTGATCAATTGTTTGAATAATAGAAGATAAAAGTTGTAGACAACTTGATCCTTCGATTTGAACATGACGACCATCAATATCATCTTGTATAAGTGATGTATCATTTAATAATTGTTGAATAAGTTGAATTGGTTGTGGTGTTTTTTCATTCAATAAAATTAAATAAACTAAATTCATAAATTCAATTTTAACTTTCATATGAACAAATACTAATCTTTGTAAAACTCTTTCTGATGGATAATATTTTGATATTAATGTATAACTATGAATCCATTGTTTAGCATCGTCTGTATTATTTTGACATATATCACAAAGATTAGTCCATAAACAATGAAACATTAATTTAAATAAATCTTCTCGAACTTTTGAACGTGAAATTTGTTTATCTAATAAAAGATCATCATAGAATGATTGATTACGATCAAGATTTTCTGTTATTCGACAAGCAGAATATAATGAAAGTAGATCATTTTGATCGTATTCAAGTAATGTATAAACATGAGCAAGTTGCCATACATTACGATCAGGTGCGGAATTAAATGATGTTTTTTCATCTTCATCAATTAATATTAACCAACGAGAAATAAAATCAATTGCTTTTTGACATTGGATTTGATTATCATGAAAATTTTTTTCAATAATCGTACAAAGTACTCGAATCGAATCATTAGTATATGATTGAAGAATTGATGGTGAAATAATTTTCATTAAGATTTTATCGTTCGTAATCGATCGAACAAACTGATTACGACATTGTTCTTGTACATTGTCTGTATCATTGTTGCCATCAAAGAAATTATCAAATGTTGTTATCGGTGGTTGTGCAGGTTCTTGCAGATCATAATAATCCATACGTAAGTCATTTTCTTTTTCTACATATTGACAAAAGAAAGGCGTTCAAGTAATGAAGAAAGATAATTGAAAATAGTTCTATGTAAGTAAACAGTGAGTTTAGAAAATACTACATGAGGATGAAAAGATGGAAATAATGATATAGATTTGTTGGGTTGATGTTATTATGAAAGGCGGATGATAACTAAAGTTAATTTACAATTGATTACAGAATGTATGATAGGCTGGAATATATTATATATCACTTTCGATAGCCACCTTAAATCTCTATCAATACTATTCAATAGAAAAATTTCATTAATGGTTTATTAGATGAAGATTTGTGAAAAATCATCAACTACGATTAATTAACGTCAATATTTAGTAAGAATTAGCTATGAAGAGAATTGCTTTTCAACGATGTGAGGGGTTGTCATATTTCGTAAGATATTCTCGTGATAAGTATCATACAAAAATATCCTGCTTTTTGGAAATCCTACAAAAATTTGCTGTCGTAGTTTTAGATCTTTTTCAAAGAGAAAAATAAAAACTGTCAAATAACTGAGTTTCCTAAACCTCTTTCTGACAGAATGTAATCACTAGTCACCTGTTATTTCCAAGCGTTTAACAGTTCAACAATGATTCTAAAATCAATCGTTTAAGATTGTCATTTTAAAAATATGAATATGAAGGATAGTTTAACGTCAACATACGGATTAAAGTTCTTATTTCTCAAGATAGTAAGTAAAAGTAAGTCTCTATTGTGGAAGGAGTGACTAGCTTTCGAACAAAAACTATAGAGACATCAATGTTGTATAGATCAATAGAGAATGACTTTCGCTAGTGAGTATTTATAGTGAAAGTCAAAATTCAATCAAACGTAACTTGATAAATTTGTTTCCATCTATTTTTATTGAGAAATCATGTGATTGACCGATTGGTATATAATGTGATTTTATAGTAAAATTATTTCAACTTCACTTGATGAAAATCTCTATTCTCTAACGTAATCTTGTGAAACGCTATGTTGAAAACATCAATGTGCTTTCTGTAAACTGTGCTTTATGGTTCATTCGAAACTGATAGAAATGACATGCTCAATGACACAGATTAAGTATAATGTATATTAGAAAAGAAAACTAAAATATCATACCTTTAAATTGATTTTGTTGATTAACTAATTTCGATTTGATTTCATCTGCTAAAATTTTAATACGTTGTTGAAATACATGAAATAATGGTGTTTGAGGAATACACGAATAATGATCATTTAATGTTAAAATTCTTTGCATGATAGGAGTAGTTTGGTTATCATTATTAATAGAAAATGATTTATAATCAATTAATTCAAGTAATTTACTATAATCATTATCTCTAATTGATAATTTTGTTAAAGATTCTAAACCATAATCATCAACAACATATTTTAAAATATAGCAGACAAAATTAGTAAATGATGTTCTTATATGTGATTGTAAGGAATCAACAACACCAGTAAAACTTTTTCCACATAAAGTATCTTTTGCTAAATCATAAATTGAATTACAATTTTTACGTAAATAATCTTCTTTCATTGAAACATTTTCATGATAAATTGTTGTAATATATCTTTGTAATTCATTAACATCTTGTAAAATATTTTTCAAACATTGTACACGTCGATATGTTGTAGTTTGACGTTGATAAAATTCGTATGCATTTCCATTATGAAACATATCTTCGGATAATTTATGAACATTTATTTGTAAACGAGAACAAAAATTCCATAGACAATCATCAAAAAGCATATTTAAATCATAAAGAGAAGCATCTAAAGTTTCGTTTTGATTAATTATACCAATTTTTGATGTAAAAATTTGTAACATTTTTTGTAAATGAAATGCACTACCTGGTGTTGAAGTATCAAGAAACCAATAATCCCAATCATGTAAAAATACTGAAGGAAAACATGATTTATAATTAAGTTCTTGTCCAGATGAATGCATTAGAATAATGAAAAATTTTGATGGGTTTTCGGATGATCTATTACAAGAAAGATCAGTTTTATCAATTAATTGTCGAACAAATGGAATATGTATACGTTGTTGATTAATACGACCGTCAATAATAATTATAAGGATGGATTTTTGATTATTTTCTTCAAAGTTTCGAAATTGTTCGTTTAATTCATTGGAATTTTCAATTATACCCTAAGGAAAAATAGTATAGTTTTGTTAGAATGGTCAAAAGAAGAACAAAGACAAATAATGTTTGAAATAAACTATCCCTTAAAATAGGCGATTTCTCTACTCACATCAATGTAAAAGATGCATTGAAAGACTTATAATTTCTATTTTGACGGTCAAATCTTGTTGTTTTAGAGCAGAAGCTTGCATTTGCTAGTAAACGAGTCTTAATATGTGAATCTTCTCTTCATCGGTACAAATACTCAATTTGTATTAGCAACTGTTCGATGATACAAGCTCCGAAAGTTTACCTTTCAGAACAAATTTAGTCTAGCAAAAGCAATACAATTTCTCGACAAAAAGATATTTATTGAAAGACTAATAGCAAAACTTTATCAATCAGATTCAATAATTTAATGCGAACTCCTGATTTTTCGGTACTGTTAAAAACTAAAGATTCAGAAGAAAAAGTTTTCAACTGTTGAATCACTTTTGAATTCAGAAGTTGTACATATAGTAGATTCCAGTAAGGTAAGACAAGCTCCAAAAGAAGAAGCTCTCTTAGACATTCTGTATAGACTTAGAGACAATTGGCTACAACTGCAGCTTCTGACATGATATAAATCAAAAAA
>CAJNOP010002304.1:0-18541 GCA_905250075.1 Rotaria sp. Silwood1 | reverse complement strand
GCATTTCGTAGTTGAGCGAAGCTCGACTACCATCTAGTTTTTTTTTTCTTTTTTTTTTTCTTTTACTTACTCGACGTACGCATAAAAGTGGTCATTTTCTGTTCGAATGATCTCGAGAACGGAAAGTCAGAAAATACTCGTTCAAACACGAAGTGCAAGTATCGAGATCGAATTCGTACCATTTTTAGTCAGACCATCTATAGAACCAATAGTTTGTCTACAATTGGAGCTCGAAAATCACGATTTTGACAAAGTTCCCCTTTCACATAATTAAAACGAAAATTCAAAGAAAAAGTTAGGCGCCACTCTATTCTTTTTCATATGATAAACAGCTGTAAAGCAGCTGATGAAAGATAATGAATCATATTAAACACGTCAATGCATATGTTTGTTTCTTTCGAAAATCGACTCCAAGTCTTTGTAGAGGTTTCATAGTTATCAAGTTTCGTATGTCGAGTACAATTAATTAGATTATAATGTTATCAAAATCTTTCACTGTTATAAGTTGTCAACGTTTATCGAAAGTTCTATAATTATGAATCTTTAAATGTGATTATCATAAATAAATTATATCATTTTTGTTGAGAGATATGGATTCATGTTTAACACCAAATGCTAATGTTATTGACTCTCATTCATCGTCATGATTTAATCACCAAATATGATATTCATTTTTTTCAATTTATTATGGTAGTTATTTTGATATTTATCATAATTATGAAAATTAAAAAGAATTAGCTAAAAGAAAATCAAAGAAAATTTTTAAATTTTAAATATTAAATGCAACATTAAATAAAATTGAATGTTGCGAATCTTATATTTAATTATTAGTTTCGACAAAATATTTTTCTGTTTTAGATTTTGACAAGATGATGACTTTTCCAGTGCTATGGTAATGTTAATGTTCATTATCTGTATTTGATGGTGAATTACTTGATAATAAATTAGAAAAAATTTGTTTAACATCAAGAAGAACAATGGGTTTATTTTTATGAAATGATCATCATCGTCGTCACCATTCCTTTGTTGATTCTCCATCATCTGTTGAAGATTTACGAGTACGTTTCGCTTCAGCTTATTTTTTGGAACTATGTCGAAAGAAATATAAAAATATGCTCAGTTCTTTTTTGAATTTTGGAAGTTACTGAAAACAATGCCATACAGAATAAGGATATCTACAGCTTTCATACACCTTTTCGAAATCGAAATCTCGGATTCAGTGCCAAAAATCATGACGTGTTCGCGATTTTCATAAAGTCTCATATTTCATACATCATTGATTAAATTGATGCAGCAGTTTTTTATAACAATATTTTTTCTAGATACATATTCGACAAATAGTTCTGGTGTAATGTCAATTGATTTAAATATTAACTCCTGTACAACAGGAACACCATGTCAATCATCTATGGAATCATCACTATCAAATCCATTACAATGTTCAATTGGAAAATAAGATGATAAAGATGAACAATGTGAACAATATGGTCCACCAACACCTGAGTAAAATTTTATATTCATTTATTATTTTAATAAAATATTTTTGTTCTTTAGATTTTGTCAAGATGATGATTTTTATTCAATGGTATATTTATCTTCATCCTCATCATCTTTCGTTGATGATAGATTACTTCATAATGAATCAGAAAAAGTTAATATAATATCAATAACATCAACGGGTCTATTTTTATGCATTGATCATCATCCTCGTTTTCATTCATTTGTCAATAATTTATATTTATTTCATACAAATTATTGGTCCTTTACTATTTATTGAAGACTTACGTGCACATCTTGCTTCAATTTATATTTAAAATAACTGTTTCTTTATGTTTATAACTTTTTTTTTCATTATATGATCATTTTTTCTCTTTATTAGAGTTTAACAGAAATTAACAATGAAGATGAGTTATTATTTCGACATAAAACAAGTATTAAAGAAGGCTCTATTGACTTAAATGAACAGCATTTTTCAACGTTAACCAAAAAAATATATTCAATTTTTGACTAAATGTGAAAATGTAACAAAAAAATGGTCAAGCAGTATGAGATTTTAAATATTTTCGTTTTCATTAAATTGTATGAGAAAAAATTCTTTTTTTTTTTTATAGATTCGTAATAAAGCTAATTCAATTTGGTTAACATATTAGTATAATATCGATAGCAGTTCATGTCTAATGAATATTGATAATCGAACACAAGAAAAATGTAAAGAATGACTATTAACTAATCCAAATATTAATATGTTTGATAAAGCTCAATCTCAGATATTTCAATTAAGTATATAATTAAGGAATATACTTCTCCTAAGAAGGTCCGAGAGATTTTCTCCAAAATATATATGGGGGATATTATTTCCTTCATAAAATTTTCGCTGCCTTTTCTTGCTCACATGACATTACACGGTACTATAAGAATTATCGATCATACTTTCCAGAAGACATTGGGTTACAGCAGGAATATATATGCTGGAAACTTCAGCTTGATTCATTCAGATTATATAAGAAAATGGATCTTTTGTTTCAGAGATTTTATAATACTAACTATTATAATCAATTGTCTAATCCTTAGATTTTCTGCAAACTTATGTCTTCAACTGCGTCTGACTATGATCTGATGAAGATCGTAAATTATTATTTTTTTTTCACTTTCGATCTGCTCAATTTTTTAACCAAATATCTTGAAGTTTAGTGTTTATAATAATTTAAATGATAAACTTGCTATATATCTATTTGTTAAAGTGAAGTAAACAATCGAAGGGAAAAATAGCTCATTCGGAGCTATTCGAATGGTTGCGAATGATAGGGAGTGGTTCGAAAAGACTCGAAATGTCCGAGTGAGTTTTTCTCCCTTGAAATAATCTCTATATGATGATTCATTGTTAAAATAGTTCCTCCCAGTTTAACTCTATTTTCTTTCAATGCAAGTTTAATAAATAAAAGTCTTATTCAATTCTAATAATACAATGAAGTGATTAATCACCGAATAAATAATTTGTAATCTTGTTTACCCAGGTTTAAAATCTACGATCGTATACGATCGTGTACAAAAAAAATACGACGAATAACGATGGTCGTACACGATGATTGTATACGACGATCGTATGTGATGCAATACGAGTATATACGATTGCAGTAAACGACCACTGAATACGACCATCGTAAACGACGCTCGTATGCGATCGTATTTTGATCGTGTACTTTTCTCGTATAAAGCAAGATAGCTTGATAGTGTGATATATGTGTCACCTCTTGTTACAAACTATTTATTTGTTTTATCTTTTCCACTTTGCATGTTCTTCATGCAATACGCTTCCAATTTATTAACAATGAACTGGCTAGTCTCTTCTCATGTCGTCTATCTTTTATGAAAACTGGCGGTTACTGGTGGTTTTAAAGTTTAGATTAGTGAAACATTTCGACCACATAGTAAACTCCTTCTTCGTATTGGTAATGCAGGTTCTCAGGTTGGTGCAGTAAATTTTGCTTTTGTTGTCTTTGAATCGATTGAAATGGCAAAAGCTATTATACTTGATCACGACAATCTTCTAAAAATGGAATAAATGTTGAAGATAAAAAAATTGTCCTTTTCCACATAAACTTCGTCCGATATATACAACAGCTGCTTCAACAAACAAGCTAACAATCAAGTGGTTATTCTTCGATCTTTTATAACCATTCATCATATATCGAAGGTGCTACGACTCGTGAAGCTTGACATAGTGAAAAACGAGGAATGAAGTTATTTGTTTTTGTGTTTATCATTAGTATCAATGCTTTTCTTTTTCTTTTCTGTGAAGAAAATAATATTGTTTATTGGTCTGTCTTTTTTTCATTTACTAAAAAGTTTCACAGTTATAGTGTTTCATTTTTCAACTAGAAATAATTCAATAAATAAATAAAATTTATAATCATTGCTTCTAAGAACTACAATGATTGCATTTAAATTCTTTATCTCATAGTATCTTATTGATTTTATACGTTTTTAAACTTCATTTTAGATTTCATCCGCCATAACTATTATTACAAAAACAAACAATATTAGATTTAACGTTTCATTAAAAGACACACATTAAATTATTGACTTTTTGAAGTTTCTTACTAAGTATCGAGTATATCTTCGCTTGCTTATAAAGAAGATCTAGCTCGAAAGAAACTTTTCTTTTGATTGTAATTATTATTACAAGACAAAAGAATAATAAATTGAAAAATTAATTGAAAGAAAGTCGTCTAGTTTTAGACTTTCTGAAGTTTCTTATTTAGTCTCGACTATATCTTCGCTTAGTAACAAAGAAGATCTAGTTCGAAAGAAACTTTTCTTTTGATTGTAATTATTATTACAAGACAAAAGAATAATAAATTGAAAGTTTAATTAAAAGAAAGTCGTCTAGTTTTAGACTTTCTGAAGTTTCTTACTTAGTCTCGACTATATCTTCGCTTAGTAACAAAGAAGATCTAGTTCGAAAGAAACTTTTCGTTTGAATATCTCACCAAGTTAAGAGATATAGACGTTTCGCACTTAGGAGCTCAAGCCGTGCTTAGTTTACATACGTGATTAGTCTCGACGAGAAACGGTTATTGTTTTCAATTTATCTATTTCATCACTTCCTACTACATCAGACATGGTTCGTAAAAAAACAACTTTATCAAAAGTGAAAAAAAGAAAAGAAGCCTATAAGCGGCAACTGAAACCAGATGCAATACCTTCAGATTGTGTCAATTTTGTAACCAAAGATATGCAAGCTACATCTTCTGATGTGATCAACGTGAAAGAACCATTTGATGATTACAAGATCATTAAAGATATTATTGAAAAGCTTATATCAAAAGTTGCTCGTCTAGACAATGAACGGAGGAGACAATTACAGATTAGAAATAAAAAAAAAACAGAAGCTACTATTAACAATGAAAACTTAATATTAAAACGTAGCAGACAAACTATTTGGTTCAAAAATAAATATCAGAATATTTTATTTCGTAAGAAGGAAAATGAACGTGCAATAAAATATTTTCGAGATAAATATCATAATAACAATGACTTTCGTGAGAAACAAAAATCTCGGATAAAAAAACATATTTTAGTAAAATACCATAAGAACATAAATTTTCGTGTGAAAAATAATGCAGGCGCTAGCCTACGTATTTTAAATAAATATCATACCAATAAAATATTTCGTGATAAAGTTAAAACACAATCAAATATTCATATTTTAAATAAATACCATACTAATAAAACATTCCGTGATAAACTTAAAACACAATCAAGTATTCGTATTTTGAATAGATATTATACTAATAAAATGTTTCGTGATAAAGTTAATGCACAATCAAATATTCGTATTTTAAAAAGATATCATACTAATAAAACATTTCGTGATAAAGTTAAAGCACAATCAAATTTACATGTTTTAAATAAATATCATACTAATAAGGCATTTCGTGATGAATATAAAGAACGTATGAACGTGCAAGTTTCAAAGAAATACAAATTTAATAAAACGATACGATTGAAAATGATTCAATATGCTTTGAATTGGTATCGAAATAATAATACGTTAGTAAGAAAAACATCAAGACGTCTTTATAATCAACGTAGACGTATTTTAAAAAAATATGCTACTTTTCAAAGTCATAAATGTACATTGAAACACAATAATTTATATACACAGAACTTGAAAGAGTTTCGAAAAATTATTCGAGAAGGACCTGATTATGTGTGTTTATCATGTGGATTAGCACTATTTCGTAATCAGGTTGTACCATTTGTTGAAGAAAAGTATATAAAAGAAAACATGTCATATGAAATAAAAAAACATATTCAATCTTACTTTATGTATTCATCGTCAAGAGAACAAAAATGGATTTGTAAATTATGTTCAGACAAAATAAAGAAACGACAAATGCCAAGCCGAGCAGTCGTGAATAAATTGAAAGTTTGTGAAATTCCATCTGAATTAAAAAGATTAAATAATCTTGAAAAACATTTGATTGCTTTACGATTACCTTTTATGAAAATTGTAAACTTAACATCAGGAAAATTATCGAGTAGATTGTCACAAAAAGGTACTAAAGGGCCACTTCATTGTGTGCCATCAGATGTAGAAGACACTGTAACTACATTACCTCGTCCAGTTGATAAATCGATGATGGTTCGATTGCAATTGAAACGACGTCTAAAATACAAAGCTGTATGGGAAGAACAATTAATAAATCCAAATGATGTAAGAGATGCACTATTTGTTTTAACTAAGATGCATCCAGGATATAAAAGCATAAAGATAAATGATATTCATGAAAATTATCTTACATCTGATCAAGAAAAAAACTATGACAATAACATTGAATTAGTAGTTGAACCAATGGATGTTGACAACATATCAGAAGAAACTGTCATTGAACAAACAGAAGCATCTAATGAACATAGTCTAAAAAGATTAGCTTTGGGTGATATTGATAATACTATTGACAGTGATGAAGAAATCAATGAAGATGATAAAGATATTCGTACTAAATATAATATTGGTACAGATTCATGTACTCAACCATGTGATTTTAATGATTTTTTAGTCTTTGACAAAGAGCCATGCGTAGTAGCACCAGCTGAAAAAAATAAATTAAGTTCATTATTAACAGATAAAACAATTGAAGCATTAGCCTTTCCTCATTTATTTCCAGATGGTCAAGGCTCATATGACGAAGATCGTCAAACAATTCTTAGATGGAAAGAGTATTGTAAAGCACGTTTATTTTCATCAGATTCTCGTTTTGCTTCAGATTCAAGTTACATCTTTTATCTACAGTATTTAGGTGACTTGAAACAAGTATACTCCGGAATTAATATTGCTTTCCGAAAAAAATTACCAATGAATGCTAAACAAAGCTTGGATGAAATGCAAATGAAATTTCTTATGAATAAAGATATGATATATCGTCATTTGCAATGTGTTCGAGGTAGTCCACAATATTGGCATAAACGTTTAAAAGATTTATTCGGAATGACACGTCAACTAGGTTTTCCAACTTTTTTTCTTACACTATCATGTGCTGATCTACGTTGGAAAGAATTCACTGATACTTTTGTACGTCACACTGGAGCTCCAATAAAAGAATCATATACATTTGAAGAAAAAACAAAACTTTTACGTGCGAATCCTGTTCTAGCTGCACGTTTGTTTGAAAAACGATTTAATACATTTATGAATTTATTTATTAAAGGTGGAGCATCGTGTCTAGGCATTGTAGAAGACTGGTTTGCTCGTATAGAAATGCAAATGCGAGGTTCACCACATTCTCACATGCCACTTTGGGTAAAAGGTGCACCTGTTTACATTGGATTGCACACCGATGAAAAAACTCGTGAGGAAATCGTTAAATTTTGTGACAAATATATTACGACACGATTCCCATCATTAGAAGAAGATCCAATATTACACTATCTTGTCAAAGAATTACAGAGTCATTCTCGTAATCATTCAAAGTCTTGTTTAAAATTGTATAAAATGTTGTGTCGTTTTGGATTTCCTCGGCCTGTTGCTCGACGGACATTCATTTGTGAACCATTAAAAGCTGAGAATGATGATGATAAACAAAAGTTTAAAAGAATGAAAGAAATTCTTACGGAAATGAATGCAACGATGAATAAATTGGAAAAAGAAAAAATATTGTCATGGTCGGATTTTGATAATCTTCTAACAAAGTATAATTGGACCTATGAGGATTACGAATGTGCTCTTCGTGTTGTTCATACTAGAACGACCATGATTCATAAAAGAGAACCTAATGCACGATGGGTTAATCAATATAATGAAGAAATATTGAAAGCATGGAATGCTAATATGGATATTCAATTCGTACTTGATCCATATGCCTGTGCAAAATATCTTATGTCATATACAACAAAACCAGAACGAGAAATGAGTTTATTATTAGAAGCAACTCATAAAGAATGTCGTGAAGGAAATATGTCCGTTCGAGAAGAAATGAAAAAATTAACAGGTACATTTTTTAATCATCGACAAGTTAGTGTACAAGAAGCTATTTATCGTGCTACTAAAATGCCACTTACATATTCAAGTCGAGGTTTTGTTTTTGTACCAGCACATTCAAACAGTTGTAAATTTTTAAAATCTCAAAATATGTTGAAAGAAATGGATCCAGATGACGAAAATATATATATGTCTAACTTAGCTGACAAATATTTTGATAGACCAGAAGAACCGGAATTCGATATTTGTATGGCAGATTTTGCTTCTGAATATGAAATCGTATCTATTAAAAAAGATATTAAAAATCCAAAGACGCCAATTAAACGATTACAAACACTGAATTTTGCTATTAAGAAACGTTGTAATCGTAATGCTATTATACGTTATCCATATTTTAATCGAGAAACAGATAGAGAAAATTATTTTGAAAATCTACTATCTCTATATTTACCCATAAGAAGTCGGAATGATTTGAAAAAACCTTATGAATTATTTTATCAAATAGGTGAATTTTTTGATGCTCGACAGCAATGCATAAGAAAAGTAAAAGATATTGTGCATGAAAACCAAAGAAAATATGAAGCTCATGTCAAAGAAACTGGGGAAACAGAATCATTATTCAACGAATTATCATTGAATATGAAAGACAACGATTGGGCTGAAATTGTTGCTAATAGAGAAAAAGATAGTATATGGTCAAGAGAAATTGAACAAGAAGATGATCCTGATTTCAATGTAATTCATAAAAGTAAAAATAAAAACACGTTCATTGATTTGAAGCAAACTTATGCTACTACAGATGAAATGAGACCATTGTTAGAATCGATGAACAATGAGCAACAAGAAGTATTTTATCATGTTAGAGAATGGTGTACAAAACGTTTGCATAATCGTGATGTCGAACCTCTTCGTTTATTCATTACGGGAGGAGCAGGCACAGGTAAAAGTCACCTTTTGAAATGCCTTCATTACGAAGCAACGAAGATTTTTTCTCGAAAAAAACACTTAGAACCTGATGAAAATATTGACGAAATTCATACATTGATCACAGCTTTTACTGGTGCCGCAGCTGTCAATGTTGGTGGAGTAACTATTCATAGTGCATTCGGTATTGGCACTCAACCTAATAGTTTAAACGATCATTTATCTTGTGATAAACTAAATAGTTATCGATGTAAATTACATTCCTTAAAACTATTATTTGTTGATGAGGTTTCTCTCATTCAAGCAAAGCTTTGGGGTGCTATGCATGCTCGTCTTACTCAAATCATGGGTATACATTCGAATACAGCTATTTTCGGTAACGTTGGAATAATCGCTATTGGTGACTTTTATCAATGTGCACCTGTTGCATCTTCAAGTATTTATTCTTCTTTACTTTGGTCTGATCATTTTGAGTATATCGAACTCAAAATCAATGAAAGACAAAAAACAAATAGTTCTTTTTCACAAATGTTAAATCGCATCCGAAAACTTAAAAAGAAGGAAGATATGAATAAAGAAGATCGTGACTCACTTGAAAAATGTCATCAACGCTATTTGCATAAGGAATATCATTCCGAATCATTACATTTATTTGCTAAAAATACTCAGGTTGATGCACATAACGAAGAGATGATTGAAAAAATTTGTACCAATATTCGAACATTTTATGAAGTTGATAGCAATGATAAAGAGATAAAACAGAATGAATCTAAACATACAAAAAAAATAAATAAATCACTACGCCTTGCTAAAAATGCTCGAGTAATGATAACTAAAAATATTTGTGTAACTGATGGATTAGCTAATGGTGTGACAGGTCGTATTGTAGAATTTGTAGAAACTAATAATGCACACGTTTCTCATATAATAATCAAATGTGATTCACCTAAAGTTGGACGACTTCATCGAGTTAGTTGTCCACATTGTCATGGACGTGATACAATATGTGTAATAAGAGAATGTGATAGTATTGATCAACAATATTCTGATGTACGATCAATAAAAGCAATAAAACAATTTCCTTTACGTCTTAGTTGGGCAATAACTATACATAAAGCTCAAGGAATAACAGTTGATCAAGTTATAATTAGTACAAAAGATTTCTTCGGTAGTGGAATGGGATACACAGCATTATCTCGTGTTCGAACACTAGAAGGTTTATTTCTTATTGACTTACATGTTGATAAATTTTATTGTAATGAAAATGTTGATAGAATTCTTTCTCAAATGAAAGAGATGAAAAGAAAAACATCGATATTTCGACATTCTCCAGAATTTTTAAATATACTATTTCATAATATTGAAGGATTGAAATGTAATTTCAATGCACTCAGAAATCATTATCTTACTTGGCAAGCAGATTTGATTTGTTTAACTGAGACTTGGTTAAATAATAATAGCCAAATAGATAAATTCAAAATCAATGGTTATACTCTTATTCATAAATCACGATCATACTCATTGTCTACAAATCATCCACTTCACTCACAAAAAGGTGGTGGTGTTGCTATTTATTTTCGAGACGACATGCCTATCAAGACAATAGATTCAACTGAATATTTAAATCTTGAACATATTACTTTAAAATTAGAAAAAGAAAAAATCATCATAATAGTTTGCTATCGGTCACCTCAAGAAGCAAAAAGAAATTTTATAGAAAACCTTATACGTCATTTAAAGCAATTTGATAGTAATGAACGTATATTGATTCTAGGTGACATGAATGAAAATAGTTTTCAAACTAAATCAAAAAATATTGAGAGATCATTGAAAACGCTAGGTTTTGTAAATACATTTAGACATTTAGCTACTACTAATAGCTTGACAAGTCTTGATTCTGCATATTTAAATTTTGTACCATGCGAAAAAGAATGCCAACAAGTCGTAGAAACCTTTTATAGTTTTCATGAAGCATTGGCTTTATCAATTAACAGTATCAAAGATAAAGTACATAATTATATTGAAACTGAAGATAACAGTGATGAAAGAATGGAAGTAAATTCAAGTTCAGAATCATTATCATCAATCATTAGAATTTCTAATAATTCAAACAAACGTAAAAGTACTTCAATAGGAAAAAAAAATAATAAAAAATTTAAAAATAAAACTCTTGTACCAGTTATGGATAAGAATAATAATAATGCGAATCATGATCAAAAAAATCCTGATTCAAGAAAGATAACTGATGTAAATAAATCTCCAAGCACGCGAGAGTTAGAATTTCTCTCAAATCTAAAAGAAACAATACCACTCAACAACTTAACAATCGATGATTTCAGATTTCATTCATTAACCGAACAATTGAGAGGTTTAAATCTTCGTACGATAACAATTATTGGTGATGGTAATTGTTTCTTTCGGGCTATATCTCATCAGCTTTTTGATACTCAAGCATATCATCGTAGATTAAGATCTGATGCAATTACGTATATTACACGAAATAGTGCTGCATTTGAGTTTTTTGTCAGCGGTGAAGACGATACTATTTATGATTACATTCATCGTATGAAGAAAAACTATACATATGCAGATCATTTGATTATTATGGCTACAGCTTCTATTTTGAATCAAAATATAATCATTCATGAATATGGTAAACGTCCATTGCTAATACCTGGATCTGATTATATTGATCGACAACTTCACATTTCATATAATCCATATAATCAACACTACGAAAGTGTTAAAGATTTTGATGGAGTTATTCCTATTATATCCTTTGATGATTTACAATTAACCTAAAATCATTTATTTCTACTTTTTTTTCTCTTTTATTCAAAATTCTTTTATTATTTTTCATGTAATAGGAATTTTATTTCCATTGTCTTGTATATTTTTGTTCCCTTTACTAACTGTCTTTGAGTTGAATCTTGTAATTTTATTTTATTGTTATCATATAAATTATTATTTGTACATTTTAACTCCAATATTCTTGTATTAGTTGTAAAGTGATTATTTTATTCATTCTTGCAAAAAAAATTATTCTTTTATTTATTAACTATCATGGACAACGTTACTATTAAAAATTGTACCTTTATTGTTCCAGTCAATAGCAAGCTGATAAACTACAAGTGCAAAACAAAATATACAAAGTCATCTGAATACATACATATCATAGTATTTATTTTTTTCTTGGACAATTATAAGACAAAATTATTTTATCATTACAAAGTTTACATGATTAGTTCAATATATTAATATTTAATAGAATTGCCATTGCTGAGAGGATTGTTAATTTGCTGTATGTACTTATGTTCCACTTTGTAAAAGTAAGTTAACTTTTAAAAAAATAATTTTATACAAAAGTTTCCTTGTATTTCAATAACAGTTTATGATAATCTCTGGAAACCATAATAAACGACAGCAAAATCATTCCATTATCATATAATGAGCTTAGTTTAATTAATTTCATGTTTAATAAATCTCCATCATATATTGTTATTTTATATGTGTTCGTTTTTGTCTTATAAGAGTAAGTTAATAATTTGAAATTATAAGTATATTAAAAAAAAAAACTCTTTTAGATTTACAATATTATAATAATTTCTTATATCACAAAGTGATTACAAAGAATCTGTCATACTGATCATTGATCTAAAATGAAAAATCAAGATGAATTATAATAAAAAAAATAATGTATTAAAAAAGTCTTCGTTAGCTCTATGTTGATCTTTTTGTGCATAGAAAATTTATTCTATTGCTGTGTATCATTTTCTAAAAATCAAAAAAAAAGAATTCGTTTTTAATAAACAGTTTTAAATAAAATATCATTTTCCAAAAACAATAATATTTACGAATGACATAATCTTGTCAAACTTATTTTATCATTCATATCACATGATGTGAAGAGTTGAAAAACAATATTGCGTAACATACACGTTTAGATAACCAATCAATAGCTTGTTTAGAAATACATTGTTATCTATTAATGGAGTCATCATAGTAACGAATTGTATTATGTCTAATTTTCTATTTGCGTTTCATTTATGTTGGCTAATCCAAGGATAAAACTTATGTATTTCTTATTAAAAACATCAAAGATTAATAATGCCTCTATCACGTGTTATTCTTCAACGTACACTTGTTCGTGGTAAACAATGTTCAAATAATCAATATGATACACAAAATTCCTATAGAGTTCAAAATAATTATCAAGATTCCTCGTTTGACACTGATTTATCACAAACAAAACATCATAATGAACGATTGAAACAAAAATATGATAATTCTGGAAAATTGATATATGCTTACGGTAAATGATTGTTTTGAAAAATGTTTTGACTTTATTTTTGTGTTTTATGTATTTTAAAGAAGAAACATTATTACCTGAATGTCGTATGACTGAATAGTCATCATGTTTGGTTAGTTGTGATCATGGAATAAAAACACGTTGACGTGCTTATCTTATGCCAGATAAAGCTTTTCGTAGTCATTGTAATCAAAGAACCTATGATATGACTTCATATTACTTGGCATCATGTTTATCATCAATGACAAATGATAATTCCAAATCATCAAATAATGCAATGTAAATATTCTATGATATTTATTATTAAAATTAATGAAAAAAAAAAATTGTGTTTTTTTTTGTAGGTGTATGGTAAGCGAATGGTCATCATGGTCACATTGTTGTGTAACATGTGATACAGGAATGCGTATTCGTTCTCGTACAATGTTAAAAGGTCGAGATAATCCTCAATGTCAATCAGAATATCAATTAATGGAAAAAGAAACATGTCATGGAATGAAACCATCATGTCAACAAGGCCGTTTAACAGATATAATAGAAAAAAAAACGTATATGTATGCAATCACTTGAAACTGGTACATGTACACAATATGAACAGCGTTTTTATTTTAATTTGGATATGAATAAATGTCTTGAATTTGATTATAGTGGTTGTGGTGCTAATGATGATAATTTTCTTACACGTGATGCATGTGAAGATACATGCGATATTTTATTACGTGGACGAACAGGTTATAATATAGAAAAATAAATTATATTAATTTTGTTTTTTAAAATATATTTCGTTCTTTAGAGGATGGTAAAGATACACGTTGTATGACATTACCATGGTCAGAATGGAGTGCTTGTTCATCTGTTTGTAGACGTCACAAGTTCGATTTCGTGCATATAAAATAAAATTTTTAGCTATGGGTTTTTGTTCGGAACCATAAGAAGAATTTCGTGATTGTGAAGTACTTTCTGATTCAGCACAAATATATCGTTTATCAGATACACGAAAAACAATGATTAAAAGTATGGAAACAGCTGAAAAAAAAAGTATGTTAAAATTAATTTATAAATTGAAAAATAAAATATTTCTTTGTTTTTTGTGTATGTAGATAAATGTATTCAACCATTTGAACCAGGTCCATGTACAAAATTTATTAATCGATTCTCTTTTGATGTAACAACACGTAAATATTCAAACTTCCAATACGATGAATGTAGAGGTCTTGATGAAATATTTCCTAATTGCTTTTTTATTAAATCTATCTTTTTTTTAATAGACGATGAAAATAATTTTATGACACAAGATGAATGTGAAGCTATGCGGGATGAACTTATTCAAAATCATAAATCAAGTATAGGTTTTTTTTCTAAGACGCATGATCGTTTTTTTCTTATTTCAATTGTTTGAATTATAATAGTGGTTCATGATCCACGTTGTCTTGTTTCAATGTAGAGTGAATGGTCATCATATATGAATGCTATCTGTCATCAAGTAGGTACACAAATTCGAACAAGAATGTATGCAAATAAACGAGCAGCTATGGCTGCACATTGTACAGAACATTTGGAACAACAATGTACACTTGATGGTGATAATAATCAGTCGAAAAATAAACAGAAAGAAATGATGATGACGAGTTAGTTTAAAGGACGAAAAAAAAAATATTTAAAGATAAATTCATTAACTTGATTTAGATATACCAAAAGCAGTTCATTGACCTTGTCATCCATGTTGTGCATGTGATGAAGCTAAATTTCAATTTACATTTCAAGGTCTTTGGTCAAAACAATCACATCCAAAAGATTGGCTACCTGGTAGAAATATTTCTACAGAAATTTGATATATTTTTTTTTTCTTATTTTTAGAACATCTTCATTGGTCTGATATCATTGGAGCTGTTCATAGTGAAGAATATTCATGTAATGATATATATATCTAGAAACAAATAGTTGTAATCGGTATTTTAAATATATCTCCAGCATAATAGAATAATCATATATTCTGATAGTGCTCAAAATTCTCTATAACCTTGTGTATTTAGTTTTTAAACGTGCATTGAATTGTTGAAATATATTCCGACTACAATGAAGACATTCTCGTCTTTAAATTTCCATAAACTTTTTTTTTAACGATGTCGTTGGTTTTAATTGAAATCTGTAATGAGTATAGTAATATCTATTTAAAAAAAAAAGCAATTATAAATTCGGATAGTGCATGAAACTCTCTAACATCTTGTATCTTGTTAGCCTCGACTTTCTATTATTTGCTGGCAAGACAAATGCAGTACATATTTTTTTTTTTTGTTATGTATGAATAGTTGCCTATCTTTCAGTCATAATCTTACTACTATGGAGTGTGAGGCTATATAACTATTATACAAAGGAAAACACTTAAAGAAATATAAAATACCATTCATAGGAATGTGAGAATGAAAAAGGAGTTTTGTGGAAATATTGAAGCCGAGAGTGTCTTTACCATAATTGGAATATTTTTCAACACTTCAATGTAAGTTTTATACCAAACACACAAGATTATAGTAAATTTGGAGTGCTATCAGAATATATGATTATGCTCTTATGCTGAAGATATAGTCAAAGTACCGACTACAACTACTTGTTGCTTGGAAAATATATATATTAATTAATAAATTTTATGTTTTTAGATAGTGTGGAATTTTGGTGATATTGCAAGTAATGGTCTTAAACAAGTAGCTGAATGAGGAGCAATTGGTACAATGCAAAAAGAAATAAAAAAATCATGTGAATCTCTTTGTATTTTGTTTTTTTTTTTAAATAATAATTTGAAAAATAATATATTTATTTAGACTAAATTGGGTGTTATTCGTAATTTGATGATTGTACTTGGTCTTTGGACAGTTAATACAAGTAAAACAACTACACGTGCTTTTACAACTTCAAGAAATCATCATTTCTAATCATTTGTTACTATGCTTGGACCATCACCTGATTGGATTACTGGTAGAAATCTATTGAATATAATAAGAATTCAATATTCTTTTCTTTTTTTAAATTTTTTACTGTTATTATTTATAGGTGTATCTGCTCTTGATTTATGTCTTCCAAATTGTACATGATTAGATAACTATGAAGAATTACATCATCCAATTGATGCTGGAACAGATATGGGCGTTCGATATGATGTAAATGATGATTTAATTTCGTTTTTTGTTAGAATAGAATAAAAGAGAAATTTTATTTTATTTAGGGTCCTAAACGACCGGAGAATCCGCGTAAACCAATTGCACCAATTGTTTCAATTAATATTACAGATAATCGATCACCATTCTTTTGGCATGAATTCAACTTAAAAAAAGCAATAAAAACAAAAAAAATGTTAACATTTATTTTTTTCATTGTTTAGGCAATCAACCACCTCCATTTGCTAAATTGAGTATTAAACGAATTATGGTACAAGGTGTAGCTTGTCCAAATGGTCGACCATAACGTAGTGAAGCATTATCTGTTATTGGTTTTGGTCCAAATTTTGCTGATTTAAGTCGTATGGGTGAAATTGAGAATGAAAAAGATATTGCAAAAACAAATATAGAATTACTTGGTAATTTTGTTTTTGTCTATTGATTATATTTATGAAAATATCTTTTCATAATTTTAGAGGAACAATCATCTGATCCACGATATATGACATCACCATGGGCAGATTGGAGTCCATGTAATGTTAAATGTGGAAATAGATTAAGAACACGAACAAGGTTTATTTGAATTTTTTTGAAAAATTTTTTAATATTAATAAATTAATTTCTTTGTAGAATCTATAAAAATGCTGATCATCATGGATGTAATGAACGATTGAGTGAAAGTGAAATGTGTTATGCAAGAACAGATGACAATTGTGATGATGAACATCAGCAAGTCGCACTGTATGTTGATTTTACAAAGAATAATTTATTATTATTTTTTTTTTATTTAGATGTACTGTAACTGATTAGTCATCATTTTCACCATGTTCAGTATCATATGGTCAAGGTACAACAGAAAGACGACGATGGTATATCAGTGAAAATTCACATCATGATCCAAGATGTAAAGATGTTCATTTAATTGAAAAACGTCAATGTCACGGTGCACATGCTGCTCAATGTGATAATAATGGAAATAAAGGTAATTTTATTATAGAATGATTGATTACGAGATTTTTAGAGATATATTTTATTCTATTAATATAAGAGACTTTTTGAAAACAAAAATATTAATATTAATGAATCAAAGTGACATTCGTACATTTATAATCGACAGACATATGTTATTAAAACTGAAAAAAAACTGGATTTGAAAGTTTTGAGCACGCAAAATATTGTGATTAAAAAAATTAATTCGTTTTCTAAAAGTAAGATCCTATGTTGCATGTTTGTTCGCACTACCGCCGGTATAATGCAGATAATACCGACGGCTTGAAACTCATGAAGGATGTTTTTCTAGAATCAAGCATTTTTTTTTACAAATAAAAAAGGAGGAAACAAAAAATAGCTAATTATTCAATATTATTTTATTTTTGCCCTCGGTAGCTTTCTTTTAATGCAATCCAAATATTTTCTATAGGCGCACCGTCAATTACTTTTTCTGGAAACTCAACGATGCCATTTAAACCCTTGTCGTATGTAGTTACATATTTTTATTGATGTGTTTTTTTCCTATTTCATTTTATTTAGCACCAACTAATTGTGTTGCAAATCAATGAAGTACACGCTTTCCATGTACAGGTTATGGACAAGATGCCATACAAACACGTACACGTATTCCTATACGTCGAACACGTAATAGTAGTAAACGATGTGGACCATTAAAAGAAACAAGATATTGTCAAACAGCTGTACCATGTTAAACAAATTTAAATAAAAAAAAAAAGAATTAGTTGGTGCTATTATTAAAATAGATAGAACAAATTAATATTATTCATTTTTTCTTTTGTCATATTCATTTTAGAATTATGTTAAAACAATAATAATAATTTTATGTTAAAATGAAAATCGTTTTTTTTTTAATTTCGTTAATATAGAATAACTATTGTGTAAGGTTTTCTTTACAATAAAAAAAATGATGTTACTGGGTAGCCCAGAATAAATGTCACCCTCAATATTTCACTAATATCATCTTGAAGTGAAATATACCGTTTGGTGCATAATTGCAAGACAAATCTTTTGAGAAAATTCTGAAAAGGATATTAACGAAGAATTGAGGGTGACATTTGTTCCGAGCCACTCGATATTTTTAAACCAACAGGAGAAATAAACAGAGAGATATAAGAAAAAAATAATAATGAGATCGTTCGTTCTTTCAAGGAATCTTTCGAACAT
>CAJNOP010002303.1:2542-18544 GCA_905250075.1 Rotaria sp. Silwood1 | reverse complement strand
TAGTTCAAGGCTTTAACTGCTTCGGGTTGTGGGTTTAGATGGGTGTGTATGGCTTCAAATCTTTTCTTCATCAACGCGAATGCTAGCAAAGAAACCTTTATACGGCTACTCAATTAGGCACACCCTATACATCTGAGAGTTGTATAGTATTAGCAACTTTAAATCGATGTGGATGTGGCGCGGCGCACTAATTTGCAGCCATACTAAGCCACAGCTGCAATCACACCTCACATCTGCACTGACACATTCACTCATTTGAAAGAAAAATGATATAATTGGAGTAAAATCAAAGCTGTCGGTTTACAAAATATAAAACAAAAAGAGATGGAGACTGTATCAAAAACTAAAAATACGCTGTTCAATTGATTTCAAACTTCTGAACTCGACTATTTTCAAAGTCAGTTACAAAGAGATTTCCTTGTCGATCAAAAGATAGACCGATTGGTGAAGACAGTTGATTCGACTGAGAACCAGCGCCCATTTCACCAACAATAATCTGTCCTTCTACCGCACCTTTCCGCCAACGCATTATTCGATGATTTCCTCTATCCGCAACGTAGACAGTTCCCAACTGATCGACGACGACTCCTTCAGGATAATTTAGTTGAGAAAGAGAACTCCCTTTGCCGCGGCCACCAGCCACTACAATCCCTTTGTTTGCACCTTTCACCCATTTCATCACACGATCATTATTACCATCTGATACATAAACTGAAAGATCTCGATCGACGAAGACTTTTGTTGGTATATTGAACTGATTTAACTGATTTCCTACCCCATTTCCACCTGCTACCACTACTCCCTGATTTTCTCCGACTCCCCATCGTTTCACTAGCTGTCTGTGGGCATCAGTAACGTAGAGATATCCTTGTTCGTCCATTGTCAATGAGCCGCTTCTGGATTCATCGTTAGTGATTATTTCTCCAGTGTTTCCACCTCGAAGAGACCATCGAAGAACACGATTGTTTCCACTATCACCAATGAAGAGACAATCTCTAACTTTATCGACAATCACATCACCTGGGTTACTTATCTGGTCAAGTCTAGAACCTGGTCCATTTCCACCTACGATAACTCGACCATTAGTAGCTCCAAATTTCCATTCAATGATGCGGCTATTCCCATACTCCGCAATGTAAAGTGTTTGGTCATCATCAACAAACAGTCCATGTGGAACATTGAGTTGATTTGTCGAAGCTCCTGCCCCATTTCCTCCAGCCACAGTGATGCCATTCTTTTTCCAAATCGAATTAGAATTTAAAAGAGTCGAACGGAGTGGAACTGAAATAATGCAAAAACTTTTAACACTCAAAGGCAAATAGAAAATGTGATGAGAGAAGAAGTCAAACAAATTCCTTAACACTATACATTTACGAAAGTGTACTTAAAGAAAGGGATGAACAAAAGTCATCATAAAATAAACTTCTTCTGAACATTTGCATTTCAATCGACTTAAGGCATCATGTGAAATATAAAGACATGAAAAATAGATTGTCTTCCAAAACTAAATTCATGTTCTATCGAAAATAGAAAGGAGTGGAAAATGACATTTTTGGTAATCAGTAATTTTGTTTTTAACTATTACAAACTATTTTTATTCCACATGGATAATTTTTCGATCGCAGAAATTCAAAACAAAGCTTTTCCCAATGGTCCATATTAAAGATCATTGAAAACCTATATTAGCTCAAAGAGAATCCAAAAACGATCTTTGTAATTTGTTCTTGCTGAAATTTCTTCTTTAAACTTTTTGAGAAACAACTACTGAGAATTGAAAATTGTGTCTAACGATCAACAATATAAAGCTGCTGGACATTTATTTCAGTCAAAAATATTGACTTTGATTTCTTCCAATGAAGAGTTTTTCAGATCATCCAAGTGCTTAATTCTTAGGTTTGAATCGTTAAGAAATTATTTCAAGGATAAAGATACAACAGTTAAATCTCTTTAGAGCAGTCTAATTGTTTTCTGCTGTTACACGTAGCTTCGGTCCAAAAAAAATAAATAGATATAGTACTTTGTTAGTGAATAAGCTTTTCTTCAGTCGAACATTTAGTTTGCGAATGTAAGCGAGCGTTGAATGTTAAATCTCTTTTGTCCTGGCGCTATTTTGCATAAATAAACACAAAAGATGATTCTATTATATTTCATACTTCCAAGAACTCAGATCTTCAGAATAATGTTGTATGTATTTGCTTTTCTTTGCTTTTACTAAAACTTATGTTGAGAACAAGATATTCTCCAGCTTGCTTTCAATGTAACTGGTTAAGAAACCGAGAGATCGTCAATATTACTCCTGATAGGCGAGCCGATCCTTATTTGTGTACTATAGTGGCAAATCTCTATGAAGATACTTATTCATTATCAAAGATAGAAGAGTAAGTGCTGAAAAGAGATTCGATTAAAAAAAGAGTTGCTAGACAATTTAAGCTTGAAAATTATTACAGGCCTGTAAAGAAGAACTCACTATCTTATCCATGATAGGTCTGATTTCGACCTTTTTGTTGAAAAATAACGCTGATTTCATAGCGATAGCAGGACATACCATGTGAATCGAATACCTAATCGTTTTTACAGTGATTCAAGTAAAGTGAGATTTGTAGAAATATGAATAATTCATCAATCTATCTGCAGCATCAGCACAACATGTGCTAAAACTAGGATATGAAATGCTTAAGAACTTATCCGAGGAACCAACAGTAATTTTAGCACCTGAAATGCATGGAGATAAACGAGCATCGACTTGACGAGCTGCTTCTGCTTGAACCAAATCGACATTTCTCTGTCGATATCGAATGATTGTGCGTAAGTTTTGTTTTATTGCATCGTCAGTGACCAAATCAGACCACGGAACCATCTCAAGAATCTGCAAGAGAGCAGGTCCGACAGCCAACGATCTTTTCCATTCGTCATCGTTGTCGACCACTACATTGCCCCCAAGACGACGTTTCGAAATGATGCGTGTTTGAGCAGCATAGAAGGCACAAGTTGAATTATTTGGAGTGCGGTCCGCGAATGGTATGCACCGACCGAACATAACATTATTAGAGGCACGGAAACATCGTGTTACTTTAGCTCGTTCCTCGATCATACCACCAACAAGTGATTTAGTAATGACATGAGTTCCCCAAGAATCGAGAAAATCTTCATAAAGATCTGGATCCAACGTGGTTGTTAACTGAGAAAGTGCATGGCGCGCGAATGAATTAAGTTGCAGAGTTGAGACATTTAATGTCAGTGTATACAGACCAATTACACGTTGAGAAAGTGCTAAAGCCTCGCTATTGTTGAAGTAACTATATAGAAATGAAATATTTCAATGACTAAATGCATATTGAGTTTCCAAGTAAATCACACTTTATCTTGCACTACTAGATTTCTACCGAGGGCATGTCAAAGTATCGAGATTCGTTAGCGTAATTCAACAGAAATGGAACAATCGAGATTTCCTTTTTTGAAGAGTTAGAATTTGTGACGCCATTAATTTGACCAAAAGTTAGCTTGTTTCACTAATTGATCAGAAAAAATTATGCTAATCTACACACAACTAATTCATTTGTAGTTACAATCATTAAAATGATTCTCAATTTGCATCACTAACTAGACCTTCCGTGTGTGCATTGAAAAATCCTTAAGTATCTGCTATCAAGTCTTCAACGTTCAATAATAATTTTAGAATTCGAATATTTCCGAAAACTTGCCGTTTTAAATGATTTGCATGTGCATTGATTATCCCACTAGCAGCCTAAATCTTCATATTAGTCATTCTTTGCTTCTTGACTCTTACGACGAAGACTTGTAAAGAATTATGTGCGAAATGCTTATGATTGAAGAGTCAGT
Source organism: Rotaria sp. Silwood1 (assembly GCA_905250075.1). Classification (NCBI taxonomy): domain Eukaryota; kingdom Metazoa; phylum Rotifera; class Eurotatoria; order Philodinida; family Philodinidae; genus Rotaria; species Rotaria sp. Silwood1. The sequence continues at coordinate 14,704 of CAJNOP010002303.1, read as the reverse complement.
TGTATAGAAGGCAAGATACTAATTGGCTTAATTAAGACAAAGATTTTGTTGACAATATCGACAAATAAAGAATTAAATTAGAGAATAGACATTCGTATGTGATATATGCTGGTAAGTATAACATAAATACGATGCGCATTTGAATAAAAAAAAACGAAAGTTCTCATTGTTTCTATAAAAAAATGAGTGGATCTAATACAATTATGCTTTTGTATAGCAATATCGACTGAAGAATGGTGATTTATTGACGAAATATAGAAGCCAGTCTATTATTTCAGATACATGAGCGAAAAATCTTTCTACAAGTTTTCCGTGATGACAAAAAATTAAAACAACGGTTCAGCTCTAAATTTTGATAAAAACTCATTGCTGTATGATATATATGATAAGTCAATCTTCTAGATATTGTGTTAAGGGCTATTTTTTCTGAAACAAGTACCAAAAAAAGCTACAAATAGTTACAACAGATAGGTCATCTGAACAAATGCTTGCATGTTCGTACATGATGAAATAAAGATATCTTATAGTAGTCTACTTGATAAATACATTCATAATCAAGAATAGCTTGACAGAAAATTAAAATGTCCTACTACTATAGGATTATATAGAGCTTGTGCAATTTCAGAAGGGCGAGATGTTCTCTATTTTATCTTACGTTGGTTTTAATTGAAAGTTTAGCAGCATGAATCAAAATGTATTATTATCGAATAAGTCACGATAGAAGAAAACCCATTCACTCTGGGTATTATTCGCTGTAGTCGATCCTAACATAAAATGTGGTTCTGAGTTCAATTTCAAAATGGTTTGTATACTCTGTGTCACACCTGATATCATAAAAGACATTTCCCGTTGTCAGACAATAAAAGAATCAATGATATTAGCCTTGATAAAATAAGACTACAATGGCTCTGCTCATTACTTAAGTTTAAGAAGAACAGAACAGCAGTTGTTTTGCATCGTGTTTATTCAATGTTTTTTCCTTTCGTTTTATCCCCTAGTCTTAAAATGTTTGAGATTGTGTGTGAAATGTTCATAGACATATGCTAAGAATATTTTTCTTTTGACCATCATTGTCATTTGAAAGAGCAATATTTTGGAAAAGAACACTGTCTCTATGTACGTTGTAAACTGCTGAAAATCCGGCGTTGACAAGGAAAAAAATCTTACGAGAACATTTTGTGTATGTCGACATGGTTTCTTTCCCACTAGAATTGACATTTCGCCAAACGAAAACATGCTGAGAGCTCATCGTTTCTGAAGTGACGCTTTTTTATGTACAGCATTGGGATGATTGACCGTCGTTACTGGCGTACCCTATCGGATTTTCATAATGTAGAACTGGAAGAATGAGTTCATATCTGAGAATACAGTTACAATGCATCCAAAAGAGTTTGAATAGGATTTGAGTGGATTTCACTGGAGGCAAGTAATAAATGCTGACATGTACTTTGAGAAAATTTATAAACATCAACAGCTAGTGATGACGAATGGTTGAGATCAAGGGCATATTATACTAATTTGCACTAGAACGTATATAGAGAGACATGATTTTATCAGACGCTTTGTACATGTAACATTATAAGGAAATTCGTTAGGATCTAGATAAATTTCAAGTGAGCGCTTGAGGGTAATCATCATTAAGTTAACGCAATTCATATATGCAGAGAGTGAAAACGAGAAGAAGTACTTCAATTAAATGAACATTCTGAGTTAAGTACAATGGAATCACACACCTACCCATTGAAATACTGAAGCATATTAGGTGGACGGGCTAATTCTCCACCACGAACTTTGCCATCAGCAAATGTTTGTCGCCATGCTGCCTCTAACTCTGAAGCATTTTGAAAAATGTGAACACGAGCTGCATCGTAAGCCATTACCACTTGGTTAGCTGGTCCGAGTACTGCCTCGTTAAATATATCAAACATTGCCCCGCTATGACCATCAGTCCATGTACGACTACCTTCAGGTGAATATGTTAATTGTACAGCTACAGCCATAAGTTGGCCAGTACTTCGATCGACACTCATGCCGACACCACGTGGCAACTTCATAAATCCCGAATCCAACTGTCTGTCAGAGCGTTTAGCAGGACTGCCATCAAAACACATCATTCCTTCAGTACCAACAAATGGACACATCGCAGCTCGGGCTTCTTCAGTGAAATTAAAAAGTGATGTTCTAGATGGAGATAGATACACATAATGCACATGATACGATAAAAATCCCAGGATAACAAATATCCATTGCAACATCTAACAGCAAAGAAAGATATTAATTATTCGAAACGAATGTTTTATCAATTGTTAAAGAATATATTAATTGCTAATCAATTCAGTTACATATTAGTGGAAAAGGTTGTACATGGAAGAGAAATTGAAAACCGAGAATAAACAGATAATTTATCTGGAAGTAAGGAAAAGAAAAATGATTAAAAAAGTCTATTCATTTTTCCTACTTCTGTATTTGCTGATGATTCTTAGGCAAAGTGTGCACTCTTGAGATAAGCTGCCAACAAGGAATGAAATAACCGTGAAATCTAATTAGAGCTATTTGTAGTTTAAATGTCTTGAATCAAACTGATAGCAACAATAGAAAGTTTGGTATGTTCCTGCTGTACGAAAAGAAAATTTTTCTCACATATAATGTAAAAAATTTAATTTGAATGATTTACTGTCCTTAATCTTTGTGCCACATGGCGAAAATATTGGAGTATGTATTGAGTTCGGAATGAAAATACGCAAGATTGGATTAGGTATTCCTTATTGTTGTATGCAGACTTAGCTTTAGAAGTAGTTTTCGGTTAGATTATGAACAAACTTTTTGAGTAACAAGGATCAAATGAAAATGGAGTGAACTGAACTAGAACACAGATTGCATAAAATAGCTATTTACATCTCAGAAAGCACAATATAATTCTTTTATATAATCTATTCTACGACCATCTAATAGAGAAAAAATTTCAACGAAGAACTTGGCTGAAAACAAAACATGGAAGAAAGCGAAATTTCGATACAAGAGAAAAAAATTCTAAAGTTTTCGTAGCTTAACTTTTCTTCAATCTGCTGCACATAATCGACTGTAACAATTCAAAGATACAGTATACTATTTGCAATGATAGACGAAATAAAACAAGCGATAGTTTATCTGATCTTATGGAAGATATACCGTGTCTCTTGATTGAAAAGATTACCGCTGAAATTTGTATTAGATGCTACAGATTAGTTCCCTCCGTCTTAGGCGATGGAAAGTGGAAACCACGATTCGTTCTGCAGAGACTGGTATTCAATCACAATTATTTTTCTTTCTGCATAATGCAAAAAAATTATGAAAATTTTGATGATTATCATAAATGCAAAATAACTAAATCACTCATCAAGTTTCAGTAGAAAATCGATCGAGTACATAATTAGATGCAAAATCTAATCGATTGATTGAGGAACAAGTACAAGTTGGCCAAAACCCTTGAGAGATAAACAGCACTTGCGTTAGATTTAAATTGTATGAAATAGCGTAAACAGAGGGTGTGGGTGTGGGTGTGGGTGGGTGTGGACCTTCCGTGAAATACTAACATCCACATGCATACCTATATCCACAGGCCAGCATAAAAATGTAAACTTAGTTTTTGAATGTCAATATGTACACAATATGAATGTGTATTGAGATTCTGTAAGTTAGGCTCTTTCATGAAAAACAGATGATATTCTAAATTTCAATAATTTTGTTGACTTGTTTTCATGTAAGCGATCAATTAAATATTTTACATATGAAATGCTTTTTTTTAGCAGATAAAGTAAGATGTAAAAAGTTAATTAAAGTGGTCTTCAAGGCTAGTTTCCGATACTAAAGTAGATAAATACATTTGAACACGGATAAGAATTACAGAATAGATATTATCAAAAACAACGTTATTTCCATAATACCAATTTGGAAAGTTTGCTTGTATCGTTAGTTCTTAACTTGATTCAAGTTTCTTTTTTAACAATAAATATATTTAATAATTCACTAGCCCAGTACTGAATATTCTAAACCATTTGTGCAAACTTTCAGGATTGAGTTGAGTGAGGTTCTATGAGTCGACGCGCTCCTTGTGGACTTGATTCCACTTCGTGAAAATTACAAGAAGACAACGATCCTAAACACAAGTCGAAATTAGCTGCCAAGTGGAAAATGAATCATAGAATTCAAACTATTGAGTAACCGACGATGTCACCTGACGTTGCGCCTATCGAGAATATTTGGCAAGTTCTTAAAATGAAATTGAGAAAGAAAAATCTCACAACTTATCGATCTTTGGTTTCGGCAATTACGCAAGAGTGGAAATCTTTACCATCAGATTTAGCCCCTCAACTTGTACTTAGTATGATTAATCCAATTTCTGAAGTTATTGAAAGTGATGGAGACTTCATATTTTGTTAATGATCGGATTCCTGTGTGAACTTAAATTTAACAAAAAGATATTTATCTTATGTCTGAATTTGATAAAAACAGACTAGGGCATGTACTTTTGACCACTACTGTAGATGCAATGCACATCATCATATTATTTATTCCTCAAAAATGCTGAGTTTTATTATTTTAAATTTTGCTAAATATAAGTTTGTAAAGAATTGAATTATACAACCGCCAAAAACAAATTTAAAATTTTATGCTTTGTCTTAAAATAGGATACATGTAAAACAGGAAATGTTGCAAAACTTTTGAATCACTCGGCATAATAATCGAGGGTTTTCCGATTATGAGAGAAAATACTTTTTTACGGAAACCAGTATAGGTCAATATTCACATAGAAAATCGTAGAAAATAATGGCATTTGCTATAACTCAGCAATTTCGTGACGAAACATTCTCATCTTCGAACTCGCGCGAGATATTGATGAGACAAATTTGTATACAAAATTTCAGTACAATCGGATGAAGTTGTAAAGAGTTAGGGTGTAAACAACCGACGGGCCGGTCAAATACGCTCATCAATTCTATAGTGTATTCACTTTTTAAGTACACAAAAAAGATTCATTAGAAGACATCTGCCTTTCTAAGGTACGTTGTTTTGATAGACTTTGACTCTATGGCAACAATCTGTTCAAATATCGAATGTCTAGTTTTTGGTCAGTTAAATGAAGCATCTAAAGAATCATGCAGTTGTGATGAATGTACCACGGTAGCTCAGATTTAAAAATCACTATACTCTGAAAATCTCAGACAGAATATTGCTGAGCAGTTTCTTTGATAGAATGATGCACAATTTGTTTCTTTTTATTGTTTTTTTCTTAGATGAATTTACTTGAGAAAATATCAGAAGAACAAAACTGAGCTTGTTTGTGTATAAAGATAAAAGAAGAAGAATAAAATACAAAATATACAATGAGAACAATTATTGAATGGTCATGGATAGTAATTATGCTGCAATGGATTGATAGTAAGCTGCTAAGACATTCCATCCACTAGGCACCATAAATCCGTCAGGTGGTTGTAAGCCACTACGAGCGATACTTCGCATTCGTGTACCGGATATTAAATCAAATTCGTCATGCTTGGCTGGATCGTAGAAAGTCATCATTTTCGATGGTCGATGATAGGCAGCCACTTTGAATGGTAATATTTGAAGTTCATTAAGACCCTGCGCTATCGTCAATACTTTGGCACCGTGTGTTGGATCGTAGAGATCTTTGGATTTATTCGATGGATGCGGCATACCGGCTGGATCACGACCGACTATGTAGAAATTGACACCGGCTACCATGCGTGCTTTGGCATGCCATTGTACTTCAGTCGGTCCAGCATAGCTCATGGGCGATGGAAAAATAGCCAGAACGGTTCGAGATCGATCGAGTCGATCATCTTGATCATCACGAAGGAAAGCTTGATGTTGAGCCATACGAATATGCAATGGCACATCATCTTCCTTTGTCCAACCACCTTAGATATTCAAAAAACAAACATGGAAACTGATGAATTCAACGCAAGGCATAATGACATCGTAAGAAAACATACCCAATGGATGAAGAAGAAGAACGGGATTTTTAAAACCTCGCTCAATCAATAGATTGCGTGTTGTTTGCATCAGTAGTGAATGTCCATTGTGAATAGGGTTTCTTAATTGAAAAGCAAACACAGCATCAGCCTGAAAGTGTAGAACAATGAAATCTTTATCGATAGAATGAAAAATCATTTTCTTCATTCGTACTTGAAGATCACGAAAGCGTTGCCGTAATTGGTTTGGTGTCAGACGAAATTGATCGAGTCCATCATTCCAACAAACACGTTCGACAACTTCTAAATCTCCACCAATCAACCAATTGCCACTATCCATAATCATCTAAGAAGATAATAAAATGCAAATTTCATCACAATTATATGGAACTAATTGTTTCACTAGACGTTTACTTTAATGTACGGATGACTAACATCGGTTGTGCCAAACGTTCGTGCACAACGTTCTTCTTTCCGATGTTCGTAAAATTCTGGTTTTTTCAATACGGCAACTAGTTTTCTGTCGTAGCATAGAGCAATCATCGAACTTGATTGAAGTCGTTGCTTATCGTCCGTCGAACACGGTAGAACAATGGGAATTGTATGATTTGCAATATAACCTAGTTTGACAATGTTCATCGTAGAACAGAAATATTTCTTTCTTTTTTCTTTTACTATCTACCTTTCATGAGACAACCAAAATGGAGACATTGCAAGTATTCGGTTTCTCGCATGAAACCAGCTAATGGTGTTGCCCATCCCTCACTCAAAACTTGAACCCATTCCAGATCGAGCTAAACAAAGTGTTGCATCGTTAGAAAGTCTTGCATTCCCTTCTTTCGTTCTATATTACCTGACTGATATTGAGTTTATCCATTTGAGAGAATTGTTCCAGTGCTTCTTTGCGTGCTTGATCATTCATAAAGAGTTCATGTACAGGTTGGATTAAAGTTGGTGGGAAAACATTCTACAATGACCATTGTCATGATAATGACGAACGAACAATAAGAAAACATACTTACACGTTCAGCCAATTTGCTCAGAATCATTTCTACGGCTTGGTCAATTGAAACAATACTCGTATCGATAGTCAAATCGGGATTTTTTGGTGTTTCATATGGAGCATCGATACCCGTGAAACCTAATCAAATATTCTCTTTCGATTAAGATCAATTTATCATCTTGCATTACTAACAAACCTTTGATAAGACCATCACGTGCTTTTCGATACAATCCTTTGCAATCACGTGCTTCACACACGGACATTGGAGTATTCACAAATACTTCAATGAATGGTAATCCAGCTACTTCATGCAATTCTCGAGCATTTTTTCGATCCTAAAAGGAAAAATCAACGATGATATTCTCATCTTGAGATCGATCCTATGAGAAATATAAAACTGATTGCATACTAATGCCATGATTCCGACAATGACGTCTCTGCCATTGTGCACTTTTTCTTTCGTTTTCTTCTGGTTTATTCTATTTCTCTTTCTTTATGATTTGTTTGTACTTTCCTTTCCACGTGACCTGTTCTGTAGCTTTGCGTATGAGAGATGTCTTGTTTTCTGGTGTTCTGATAAACTTCTTCAATCATTATTATGTTTTTTTCTTGTCGAGTACTCAGAGAAAGCAAAAGCGAACTCTCATAACGTACCTCTTCAAAAGGACTAATGAAGGCCACAATACACGTAACACCAGCATCAGCAAACAGTTTAGATACTTCAGAAATTCGACGAATATTTTCAATACGATCAACATCCGAAAAGCCAAGATTTTTATTCAGGCCATATCGAATATTGTCACCATCAAGACAATAGGCTGGTAAACCCTTATTGATTATATATTCTTCGAGGGCAAACCTAAAATAAAGAAGCAACATTTAGGTAATGGTAACAAGTAGCATTAGTCGTATAACTTACGCTATGGTCGATTTTCCTGCACCAGATAGCCCTGAATAATGAGAGAAAAGTGAGAAATTCAAAGACATAAACGTAAGCACATACCAGTCAACCAGACGGTCGAACCTCGAAAGACACCACGCTGGCTTAAACTTACGGAACGTTTTTCATGTGTAATTTTTGAATGATGAAAGAAGATATTGTTTGTATCCTAAAGAAGAATGTTTTCAAAATAACGACAGATCTCAGCACTATCAGTAAAATTATTAGAAATGTTATGCGTTAAGTATTAGACTATGTTTGCCTTACTGTTTGTGATGTTAGTGGTGTTGGAAACATCGTTATCGAATTCCAATTAAATGTTATTGTTAGACTCGTTTGTATTTGTGTAAAATCTGAAAAAGAAATTAATATTCCTCTGTTTCCTGAATCTTCTCTTTTATTGTCCGAACTGTTTTTTTTTCGATGCAATTGAAGGGAACAAACAACATTAGCATGATAAGAAATTAACTCATGACAAAAGAAATAAGGTAAAAATAGTATTTAACGAGGAAATGGAATGACAAATGTTGATTTTGTGTCATTCTTACCCATCAAGCTAACAACTCAGATCGAACGATAAACAATGAATCACTATTAAAATATTTTGATTATATCATACGAGAGTAGATTGTTTTGTCGGTGCAAAACTGGGTTTTTGTGTACTCAAAAAGTGAGTACACTCTTTAATCGGTCAGTGTGTCCGTTCGACCGTTTACACGATAACTTTTGAAAGAAGAGTCCGATCACGATGAAATTTTCTACACAGTTTAGTCTCAACAATATCTCGGTCGAGAGAAGAAGATGAGAAGGATTGACCGAGCGATTCCTCAGTTATTGCAAAAATACTCATGTTTCCCTATGACTTCCTATAGGAAAATCGATCTATCTCCACTTTCGTAAAACACTTTCCCTATCATAGTCAAATAAAACCTCAACTATTATATACCATTCGATAGAGAATTTCACGAGCTACAAAATGATATATAGAACATAAAGAAACAAGAAGGCTAGCTCACCTATTGCAAAGATAAACAAACGGAAATCGGTTCTGTTTTTGTCTGCGCTCTAATCGATCCACAATTCGAGCTCTATCTTCCAATCACAGAGATAATACTTCGAGGTTTTCTAGGATGGAGAACTCGAATCTGTAATCCACTTGACTCGAAGCCCCATTGGTTGAGCACTGACCAATAGAAATCAAGTTATAGGAAAAACGCCTTTTTTAGGATAACTAAAGGCGAAGAGTCCAAATCTGAGCTGTATTCACCTTGAAATCCTATTTGGTTGAGCAGTAGCCAATAGAATTCAAGTGTTTACAGAAAGGATTTGCCAGGCTAATTTTTATATCAGCACATTCTAGGATGACCGATTTGTCTCATTCACTTTTTGAAGTACACATAACTCTCGGATTTAAATTCAAGGTTTCCACATTTATTTTCTTTTCACACTTGATCTGAAGCAAAATATTGAAAAATCATTGAGAATTCAAAAATCTGTGTACTTGGTATGAAACATATTCGTCAGACTCATCAAATGAAAGCAGTTATCGTAAGGAAGTATGAATTCTGACGGATTAAAACTAACAAATTGCTATTCAATAAAAGACCAATTTATGTTCTGAATAAAATTCCTTCAGATAATTCAATCAATACCAAGAAAAAAATTCTAATCTGTGGTAAGTTATTTCTTTTCATTTTAGAATGAATATTCTTCATTGATTGGTTTAACTTATCTGTGATAGGCTCATTTATTCATTTTGGTACTACGTTCATAGGAGACAGTACGTTTTTCCATTTTTAGACTTTCTCTCATAGTATAACAACATAAGGGGTAGAAGAATCTACTTACTATTTAAGCCGATTGTATTTGCTTGCAGATTTTGCTTGATCAATGATCGTTTTGTCAGTGCATATATATATATATTGGTCTAATGGTGCAATTGCAACTTTTACTGCTGACGCTTTTTAAAATATAGAAAATGGACATTTCTCCTTTTAAAACGTAGCGAAAACATCGTTAGTCACCATTAGTTACTCATTCGTAATTTGATCTTTTATTATTGCAATACCTTGTGTTATTCATTGCCATATTACTTTACCTTGACGTCATCGAATCGACAAGCATAGGAAAAAACCAAACCAAGAACAGGAGCAATGCTTGTCTGAGAAAGTAAACAAAAAAAATATTAGTCATTGTCACTTACACATTTGTCAATCGATGTTTTTTCATGTTTATGGATGATACCCTATGTTTTTTAAAAAAGGGTTTTTTGAAATCTTTTCATAAACGAGTGTTATTAGAAAACCCCGATTGAATCATTTGAATAATATATATGCATATGTCGTATCGAAGTTATCATGTTTATCGAAGTTATAACTTCGATGAACAATTTTATCGAAGTTGTAACTTCGATAAACATATTTCATCCAAGTTATAACTTCTATAAATTATTTCATCGAAGTTACAACTTCGATAAAGTGACGTTATCGAAGTTGTTTGAATGAAATAAAATACCGAAATCGTTTATTATTTAAACAATATTACTAAACTTGATAGCAATAGTTTATTTTTCTGCTAGCAACAAATATTGAGGCATAATATTTGTTTTATCTCTTCCTTTTTTCCAGCTTCCGTTCAGAAAACAAGAGATAAATCGTAGAAAAAGTAATCATAAACATTAACGCGCCATAATTAGGAATGGAAGTATAGATTGATAGCCACTCTAATGAACATAACTGCTTTACACACTAAATTTAAATGTGTCGTGAATTATTGTGTCGCACACTCTAGCAGAAAAATGTGTTGCGCTTAGAATGTGTCGTATCAGAATTTGTCGCGTTCGTCTCCTGACTATTCGTTCACCGTTTTATTATGCACACATGGTGATATATAAACAACGTGGTTGAACACAGAAAAAAACTTTCAAATTATTTTTATTTTCTAGATTATTTCTCGATTATTTTTTTTATCGAGAAAATGCCAATCTCGATTTATGATCGTGAGAGGACTACACTGTAAAAAAAATTCGTAGAATAATAAACCCTAGTACTTAAGGAAAATCTTCCTAAACCCTTAAAGGGTTTATGCTTGTGTGCTAAACCCTTAAAGGGTTTTTGTGCGAAAGGGTTTCTGAGAAAAAGGGTATTTAAAAATAAAAAGGGTTTATGACAACGGAAAAAGGGTTTTTTGTTCTACCCTTTCATGAAAAGGGTTTCTTATTCTACGGCTAAGGGTTTATTGTTCTACTCTTTCATGGAAAGGGTTTATTGTTCTACTCTTTCACGGAAAGGGTTTATTATTCTACGGATAAGGGTTTATTGTTCTACTCTTTTATGAAAAGGGTTTATTATTCTACGAATAAGGGTATATTGTTCTACTCTTTTATGGAAAGGGTTTATTATTCTACGGCTAAGGGTTTATTGTTCTACTCTTTTATGAAAAGGGTTTATTATTCTACGGATAAGGGTTTATTGTTCTACTCTTTTATGAAAAGGGTTTATCATTCTACGGCAAAGGGTTTATTGTTCTACCTTTTCATAAAAAGGGTTTCTTATTCTACGGAAAAGGGTTTATTGTTCTACCTTTTCATGAAAAGGGTTTATTATTCTACGGAAAAGGGTTTATTGTTCTACCCTTTCAAGAAAAGGGTTTAGCATTCTACGGCAAAGGGTTTATTGTTCTACCTTTTCATAAAAATGGTTTCTTATTCTACGGCAAAGGGTTTATTGTTCTACCCTTTCATGAAAAGCGTTTATCATTCTACGACAAAGGATTTATTGTTCTACCTTTTCATAAAAAGGGTTTATTATTCTACGGCAAAGGGTTTATTGCTCTACCTCTTCATAAAAAGGGTTTATTATTGTATGGTCGAGGGTTTATTGTTCTACTTTTTCATGAAAAGGGTCTATTATTCTACAGACAGGGGTTAATTGTTCTATCCTTTCATGAAAAGGGTTTATCATTCTACGGTAAAGGATTTATTGTTCTACTTTTTCATAAAAAGGGTTTATTATTCTATGGTCAAGGGTTTATTGTTCTACCTTTCTGTGAAAATAGTGTTTCATTATACATTCGCGAAGTCATAACCGAAAGAAAAAGTCGATCGCAGTTGATTATAATACAGATGATGACTATCAAGATAGGTGTAGATGTGGGTGTGGATGGGCGTGTGGCTGGGTGTGGGAGATGAAAAGAAGATTAACACTCACTCACACCCACACTCACTCACACCCACACTCACTCACACC
>CAJNOP010002302.1:0-18561 GCA_905250075.1 Rotaria sp. Silwood1 | reverse complement strand
GTCATGTGTCGACACATGTGTCGGTAACGTGTCTTGGACAACGAAGGATATATCATGGACTATAATACAGGAAAGAAAAAAAAACGATTGTATATATAGGATTAAGTTGGGTATTTTTTTTAAAATTAAATTATTATCATTTTTTTAACTTCTAAATTAATTTATCTATTTTTCTAATTTAAAAAGAAAAATTATGCATTACTATCGATATTTTAAATCAAATTATTATTTTTTTTTCAGACCTTCTTATTAATTTATTATCTATTTTTGTAAATTTTTAACCTGATTTATTGTCTTTTTTTTAGATTTTTTAAAATAAAATGTTATACACCAGTATGAATTTTTTAAATGAAATTATTAGTTTTTCTGATTTTTTTATTAATGCATTATCTATTGTTATACATGTTTTAAATTGATTAATTGTCTTATTTTTTTAAAGTTTTTTCAGTTATATTATTTATTTATTTTTGTACCTTTTCAAAATAATTTTTTTATGTATTTTTAGACTTGAAAATAAATTAGGGACTATTTTGTCACATGTTCTAAACGAAATTATTATTTCTCTTTTAGATGAATTATTGTTTTATTTTGTTGTAGATTAATTAAGCCTTATCGTGCTCATGTCAATCTCAAACAAACTTCCACAATGAAGAAAAAATTTTTTTTAAATTTATTTTTACAATGGTAAGTCTATTTTATAGAATTTTTAACTGCTTTGACTGTATAGATGTTCATATTATTTTTAATTTTTCTGTATCGACAATTTTTCTATCATTTTATTTTATTATGTACATGTGTTTTGATTTTTTTTGTATACACTATTTTTATTTTTTTTTTGTATACTTTTTTTATTATGTTATTTTATTCTCTTGATTTTTTCTTATTTTTTTTTATTTTATTTTATAGACGTTTTTCTTGTTAGTTTTTTTTATTATTAAAGAAAGTAGAAAAACGTCTTTAGAATAAAATAAATAACATAATAAAAAAAAGTGTTTATACAATAAAATAAAAATAGCAAGAAAAGTATATAAAATATTAATTCTATAAAAATTTTTCTTATTTTTTCTTTTTATTGTATCTACAATTTTTCTTCTTATTTTATTTGACTTTATGATTTAGACATGTTTTTTACTATTTCGTTTTAAAAATAATAGATTTTCTATTATTTTTAGCTTCATTCTATAGACTTTGTCCAGTGATTTTTTTTTTATTAATAATAAAAGAAATGATAAGAAAAATAGTCTATAGAATAATGCAAAAAGTACTGAAATATCTATACAATAAAACGAAATAATAAAAAACATGTCTAAATCATAAAGTCAAATAAAATAAGAAGAAAAAATGTAGATACAATAAAAAGAAAAAATAAGAAAAATTTTTATAGAAATAAAATTTTATATACTTTTCTTGCTATTTTTATTTTATTGTATAGACACTTTTTTATTATGTTATTTATTTTATTCTAAGGACGTTTTTCTACTTTCTTTAATAATAAAAAAACTAACAAGAAACACATCTATAAAATAATTATTGTATATACGTTTTTTGTATTTTTTCATGTTCTTTTTTTAAATAAAATTAAAGTATTTGGTAAATAATTCTGGCTTGAAATCATAAAAGTACAGGAAAAGAAATCGAGAGACAGGGAAAGGGTTAGTCATCACCAATGTCTATTGGCTGACTGCTAGCGACAGAAAATAGACCAATAGAATTATTAGAAAAATGACACTGACACACGTATGACACAACGGCCGTACATGTGTTGACACATCATGACACACGTTACGTACATGTGTCGACACACCATGACACTGTGTCAAAACGTGACAATACTTCATGTGTCGACACAATTGTGTCGACACATGTGTCGGTAGCGTGTCCTATCGACATGGGTAGCCAAAAAAGTGCAGCTCATCAGCTATAGAACATTCTGATTGGTTGATTCACGATTGGTCTACAGAAACTTCGATTTTCTCGGAAACGGCTCTTAGGCCGAAAAATCTAATTACACTAGAAGGTCTAGCTCATTTTTAGGAACAAAATGACACCAAGAAAAACCTTCTAAAAATTGGCACAAATGGTGCACTACTAAGTGCATTAGTGTGTTCGAAATTTGCTATTAATTCGATGACTCATCCTGATTTGTCCACTGACTATTTCGACTGAATGATAATGTACCATTAGACTGATGATCTCTATAAGTCCATTATTATAGGTCAACCACATAATTTTTTCCAATTGTTTGTAATATTATTCTTTTTTTTGTATGTATGTTTTTCCAGATGTTGCACAAACGTTTATCTACTTCTAGGAAGAGAATACAAGAAAATAAAATAATTTTCCAAACGATTGGAAAAGAGATATGTTATTTCCCTGCAGGATATAGTCTATAGTAATAGAAAAAAACAAACTATTCAATAGTTTGTACCTAGAATACCCTAAATGACATTCTAGAGAGTTGAAGATTTGATGTTGTCTATAGATCTCTCTGCAAATTCATTAATGCCCCGATACGGCTTTCTTTTGAATGTTTTAGAAAGGCATTGAATTGTCTGAAAACTAATAGAATATCAATGAAGAAAACAACATCGTGGACAATGAGTTTCAATTTTGTATTGAAAAGAAATTTTCATTCATCCTAGAACAAGCACGATTTACTTTTTCTTTCATTACTCTCAAGATGCATTCTTATAATTGACATAAGCACTTCATCATCTATCACGATCGATAAAATATTCTTATTTTTTGCACTCGTCGAGTTCTCTTCGGCTGCTCTACACAAGAACAACCACCAATGCACTATTGTAAATAAAAGAACAGAACGATCAAATAACGTGGGTATTGCTCGAAGAATTTTTTTTCCATAGCAGTATTATTTTTGGGTGAATGACATTCTGCGAGAGAAAGAAAAAAAATATATGAAACTTTTTTGTTCTTCAATTACATTTAGTCGTATGTGACTAGCACAAGCTGTTGTAGAAGTCTTGTTCTCAAAGATATTGCTTGCTAGTTGTCATTCACTAAAGATTATTTTACAAAAAGGTAAGTATCTGATTTGTTAAAAATATCGTTGCACATATTTTACTTAGCGGTTTATGATTTTAACAAGTAGTTATGGAATTATTGGTACACGCTGAATAGATTAATATTAATACATTTCTGCTTAATTTTTTTTCACATTGATACACTATCGAAAAATATAGTAGCCTGAAGATAGAGTACATTTATTTTTTTTAGACTCTTTATTATTTCAAGGACAAACTTCGTTGCATTTTTTAAAATTTCTTATTCTTCTTTTATTTATATATCATGTAACACTGAGACATAGGAAAAGTTTTGCATGTATCATATGAAACTGTAAAAAAAAACTCTGAAATCTAGTCGGATATCTATTAAATTTCTACCAGATTTTACTAAACAATGTCTCTCTGAAGATAGAAATATGATTGTAAAGATCATTATTTTAGATATATTATTATGTTTTCTGTTTTGTATGTCATCATGCAATCTTTGTACATTGTGCATTTTTACATCTTTAACCTGACTGTATCAATAATTATGACACGTCATTGTTTCATATCGTATTTGTTTAATGATGCGAGAGCGTTCGATCAACATTCACCAAGACACTCTGACCTGATTAGCAATAATAGCTGTCTGCTCTCTCAATCATCTATTCAATATTTTCTCTTTTCTCCCTCGCTCGTTCTTTTGCATATATGAAGTGTACACCAATTGAGTGATGGAATAGTGCAGTGAACATCCATACTGAGAGTAACATCATCTCTTTCTCATGTTTATTATGTCAAAAAGATATATATATATATATATATATGCAGGATGTCTAAAAAGTTCGATTGAAAAAGAAACATGAGTATTTCTTGAAATCTTTCAAGTGATCCTTGTGTGAAATTAGAAAATCGAATGTTCGAATCATTTTTCCGTGGTAACATTATTCATGGGAAAAAAAGATTAGACATCTGTCAAAGACTTGATTCAGTTGAAAATGAAAACCCATAATAAGATCAAGATAAATTTTTTATAATATTTCTTATAGATATTTTCAAAAGCGATCGGTTATTATATTGTTTTTTTCCTACATTATTACAAATACGATTAGACCAAATCAATTGTCATGCCGCCAACATTCGAACTAGTCGTGTGTATAACATCTTCAGCACTTTTCGATTGTACTGAATCGCGTGAAATTTGGAAACGTGATGGATTTGAAGCATATAAAGAACATCAACGTGCTAATCTTATGGTACCTCTTCAACCCGGCGTTGGTTATCCTCTTGTTCGATCGCTGTTAGCATTGAATGAAGCTGCTAAAAAACAATTGGTCGAAGTTGTACTAGTTTCTCGAAAAGATAGTGATTCTGGAGAACGAGTACGACAATCTATCTATTATTACAAACTACCTATCACACGTATGTCATTTACCGGTGGTACAGATGTTACAAAATATTTGTCGGCTTGGAAATGTGATCTTTTTCTTACTGCAGACGAAGATCAAGTACGTACAGTATTGTCTGGTACTAGTTCTGAAGCATTTACAGGCATTGCAGCTGCACTAGTATGCAATATAGTAAACACAACACCAACTATCTCTTCTAATGGAATAGTAGTATCTGAATCACCTCAAATTCAACAATCTGATTCGAATATTAACATAACGATATTGCCTACTGAAGTAAATACATCAACTAATTCTGATTTATCTGCTCCATTGGCTTCTTTATCATGGCCCGAAGGTCAAGTTCGTATTGCTTTCGATGGAGATGGTGTACTTTTCTCCGATCAAGCAGAACGTGTCTTTAAAACAGAAGGACTTGAAGGATTTTTTGAATTCGAACGTAAACATGGACATATTGCTTTACCCAAAGGTCCAATGCAAGCATTTGCTCTTAAATTACAAAAACTTCGTCAATCACTTGGAGAGAATCATAAATGGCGAGTACGTACATTTTTAGTTACTGCTCGTAATGACGTAGGTAACATAAGAGTATTTCATACTCTTAAAGAATGGGGTCTTGAAATCGATGAAACACATTTCTTAGGTGGATTAGATAAGACACCATTTTTACAATCAATCAATCCAGCAATTTTCTTTGATGATTCAAGAGATAATATTGATCGAGCTAAAATCTATGTTCCATCAGCACAAGTTATTTATGGTATAAATAATCTTGATCCTAATACTCTAACAAGATCAACATCTATCGAAATTAATAATGTACAAAATGAACATTCCACGTAAAAATATTGATTTATCAATACATTCAAGCACCTTCTATCAATTATTTGTTTACTTGCTTCATTTTGTTGTTCTTCTCAATCTTTTATTGTAATAATGAAACGTGATTTTGAAAAATATGATTGTATGCAGTTCACTGCGCTAGTTCTGAATATATTGGTTCTAGCGGCCTATATGCCTTTCTAGATTCTATATCATAACTACCACACTGAAAAAAAATGGTACGATACCGAACCAAAAAAGGGTTTCGTACATAGTACGGAACCGAAAAAGGTTTCAAATTCGTTGCAATTCTCTGAACCATTTTAGGTTCGGTATAGACCACTTCGAAAAACTTGAAAAAGTGTCCTGAGTCAATGACAATCAATTTTAGTCACCCAAAGTTTTGTACGAAACCTTTTGAGGGTTTCGTATTGTCTTCCTAAATGGTTCGGTACGCTGCAAAAAAATTTGTATGTTTACGGAACCATTTAGGAAGACAATACGAAACCCTCAAAAGGTTTCGTACAAAACTTTGGGTGACTAAAACTGATTGTCATTGACTCAGGACACTTTTTCAAGTTTTTCGAAGTGGTCTATACCGAACCTAAAATGGTTCAGAGAATTGCAACGAATTCAAAACCTTTTTAGGTTCCGTACTATGTACGAAACCTTTTTTTCGTTCAAAGTACCTTTTTTGGTTCGGTATCGTACCATTTTTTTTCAGTGCAGGGGAGTAAATAGGAGGGAAGGGGGCGTGGCGCGCTACGCTCCCCTGCTCTTGAAATCCTCTATGATAACGCCCCCTTCCACCAATACTTGGAAGTTTTCGTTATTTTCACTAGTAAAAAGAGCGAAAACAGACATGAAGTAGAAGTTTACTAACTCTTTGGCAAAAAGTATTGAATTAAATAAGTCTATATCAAACAAGATATAAAGTGAAAAAAATTTTTCGGTTCGCGAAAAAGTGAGAACTTTACAATTATAACTGACCTAAGAAGTCTGATATATCATTTAAACATTTTCTTATAGTATTTTTTATGCGTAAGAGTTTTATTTAATAAATGGGCACGAGCGCGGCCGCCTTCGACGGCAAAAAAACTTTTAAACAAATATCAATGGTTTCATTCAACGACCATTTAGCTTTTGGAACGCAACAACACTGAAATAGAATTTAGACCTGCCGACAAAGCAATTTCGCTTGCATGAATGGTATCAATTGTATAAGCCTAACCGTATCTTGAGGGGTTAAAACCTATTTCTTGGAAGTTTCTATTAATGCTGCATTCTATAAAATATCGTTTCCATCAATAGTCGCTGATGTAAACGCCTTCAACGTTAGACATACCTAGAGACTTTTTTGACTCCATACAATGACAGTTTTCTTCCTCAAAATGAAGGAAGGTAGAAAAACCAATTTTTTTTCATATTATAAGATGTTTCTATGTCGCAAGTATTTTTTGTAACACAATGAGCAAAAGTGAATTCCACCCTCTCAATCTGGATTACCTCGGAACAACCATGTATCCCTTTTGTATTTATCCATTTTTTTGTCATTATATCTTTGTGTACGTCTCTCTTTTTATAATCCATGCTTCTTTTCTGCTGTAGTGTTTCTCATGTAAAATATTTGGATTAAGAATCAGGTTAAAAATCGATTATGATGGCACTATTATAACCTGATTTAAATCAGATTTTTCAGCTTTAAATGACAAATTTTATTTGATTTTGATTGTTTGGCAGCTATTATTATAGTCATTGTAGGTAATCGATTAAAATAGATTAAAAAAATCAAAATCAAATAAAATTTGTCATTTGAATCTGAAAAATCTGATTAAAATCAGGTTATAATAGTGCCATTATAATCGACTTTTAATCTGATTCTGAATCCAATTTTTTTACATGAATTCCTCAACTGTATTGTTTACACAAAAACAAACACATAGCAAACAACTAGAAATCCATTTTTTTTAGACACCCACTATCTCAGTCAAACCTTTCTTTCAGGGTGTGGGTGTTATATTAATTAAATAGAAGATCAGAAATTATATTCAAAGTATCGCACGACATTTTCTTCTTGCTGAATGGACTCATGGAGCATGTTTAGAAACCATTATGGTTGTGAATGTGGCTTATCTCTTCACGCATGTTCACATCTTTGAAGCCATATTTTAATTTTTGCAGTTAGAATCACTGGAAAGGAAGATAGTGATATTTATGAATAGAATGTATGACCGTGAGGCGTTTCTATGTCTTTGGTAGAGTAGTTAATGGAAGTAGATCGCTGAGAGATAAGTTCTGACATTATGGTCAAGACTTTTGTACCTTGCATTACATATTTGAATCATTTTGTATAATGTAATACAATGAGTTACAGAATTGTCATGCTTTGATACTTTGTCTCTTATTGTTATTTGTATGTAACTCTAACAATGACCTGAGTTGACCTAAAATTTATAGGGTGTGGATGAGTGTGAGATGAGGATGCTCGCATGAAAGAGGAGAAGATTTACTCAGATGCGCATACCCATTCATTATAAGGACTTCCAAAAACAACCTATTAGCAGTTTCTGTGGCACCAACACAAATTCGAACCAATTTCCATACCCGCACATATTAATGTTGGAAAATATGTATGACAAGCTCACACAGAAGCGGTACAGATATCAAAATTATAGCATAGAAGGTATAGAATTAAATGGATAGACAACACAGAGGCTTCTTAGAAAACGAGGAGTAGCAAAGAAACTGGGTTAATATGTGTCTGAGAGTGTAAAAGTGACCGTCGGGGCAGTATCTTTGTTGTGCAGTGACGTCGAATCTTTACGCTTCTTTGTTCCAGTTTCCCAATGCTTGCTGATTGCCAGGTATGTCCATTTTCTTAACGATTGCATCGTATTCCAACAAGTGAAATAGCAGAACAAATAGATGCCGGGTGATAATGCGATGACAAACCAAATAATATGGACTGGGCTTTTCTTCATAGATTCTTGAGCAAGCCACACTAGAGTCAAGCCATAGAACATGCATAGAAGTGGATAAACGAGAATCAAGATCATATTCATCATAACCTTAACACCTTGAGTGCAACGGTTATGAGCAGTGTGGATATGCAAAAGCAAACAGCCCAATATCAATAACAAGATGATGATAAGATATGTGCCAATAATCATGATCAATTGATTATCGATGACGTCGTTTAAGACCATCTTGATCTCGTATCGAATCTTCTCCAGCGTCTCATTGACCACAGTGGTGGTGGCATTTTTAGCACGTCCAATAGCCAATTCAGCAGTGCTTGACAAAGTTTGACCAAAATTTGCAATGATTTCGTTTGCACTCTCTTTTGCTTTGTTGCCTGCTTGAGAGAGAAACCCTGGCACACTCTGCTTAGTGTCGTTAACAAGTTTTTCTCGATTGCTGCCCAGTATATCGTTAAAAGTGTCAAGCATTTTAAAGCCAGCTTGCTGAGTTGAATTGACGGCTTTCGCGATACTGGTCGTTAGCTGCTGAACAGCATCGTCCAAACCCAGAAGATTATTGAAAAAATCGCCCATTCTTTTTTGTTTTTTCTGGTTCTAAATGAAGAGACAAAGGAATGATAGTACTCAGGTACCCTTCTTTTATATCGCATATATGTAAAACTTGAAACTTGAATTCAACTTTCAACTTTCAACTTTCAACTTTCAACTTCCATGCTGCTGGAATATTCATTGAAGGAGCGCTTTTCCCCGCCTAACACACCTTTATACCAGTGTGGCAGTGTGTGGGCGCGAAGCGTCCCCCAAAGAGCCGTGACCCATGCACGTCTCTGTGTACACCGCTATTCCCACTCAGTCTGGCAGGGTAGTTCGAGCTTGTCATATACTTCTTGTAGCGTCCCAGATAATGTTTAAAGCATCTCAACCAAAACTTGTAGCATATTAGGCGATGCTTGTGTCGTCTTAGGTGATGGTTATAGGATTCCTGGTGATGTCTGTAGCATCTTAGGTGATGCTTGTAGCATTCTAGATAATCCCTGTAGCATGCCAGATGATGCGAGTAGGATTCCAGATAATTCTTGTCGATGTTAGGTAATTCTGCTGGCATTCCAGGCGTTGATTATCCGAAAACTTGAAAGTTGAAACTTGAACTTGAAACTTGAAATTTCAGTTGAAATTCGGAACTTCGATTGAATTCGACTTTCAAGTTTGACACTGCTTACAATGTCTTGCTTTTTTCATCAGATTGTTGAGGGTTTTTTAGAGAGTTTTACTAGGATCTTTCAGAAATTTTTATGGTGTTTTTGCTCTTGCCTGGCTCTTTAATCGAATTTTTCTTCAAAAGAATCTTCAATTCCACCCAAACTAGACGTCCTCCTTCGTAGCTGTGCTCATTGGGCTAGACGTTTTGGGCGAAAAAAAACCAAAAAAAAAAAACTACAGTTGATTGGAAAACTCTTTTTGTTCCGTGTGTGGTGCCATAGCTGTAGAAATATAGTCAAAAAATATTTTTTTTAGAAAACTCTCACATTACTGACTTGCCAATGACGGTATAACTACTGAATACCACAAAGTATCCGGAGGGACGCCGTGACTTTTTTTTAAATGATTGAGGTAAAAGCAGATCTACACATCATATGGAACTGGCGTCAAGGATCCTAGTCTATTTTAGATTTTCTGTTCTTCTACTTCTCATCATGAGTCATAGCGACATCAAAGCAGATGACAGAGAATGGTGACTAGCTACACTGTTCTTGGTGGTTATTTCTAACATTCATTAGATTTCCATATTAATATGGGTCATTTTAAGGAAAAAGTTCTAGGTGACTAAAAGTCTGATAATCGTAATCAGTAGGATTGATTATCCACGTGCTCATTGAGATCGCTGAAGGAAATCTCACATTTTTGGGAAACAAATCTCAGAAAAGAAATACTTGCAAAGTCCGTATAAAACGTAGACACTTTACATAGTGTATAGGAGTTGAATTCGTGCTGTTTTTGTCGCACTGTCGATAATCAATCGATTAAATAGGAAGTCTTTCAACTTTATGCGATGTTTATATGACGCTTTTACGTAGTGATGATTAAAATTATTGATGTATATGTGTGTCGCGTTATTTTTTTAACATTTAAGATTATAAGTGTATGCATACACAGCGCGTTTAATTGTGCATTAAACGTAATAAAACAACACAGATTTCTGCGGAAAAAGCCGTCATTTGTCCATCAACTTTGAAAATGCGCCCTGCAGCTATTTACTCATTCACCAGGTGTCACAAATACAGGCCATCGGTGCATCATTAGTCTGATATCTTGTTGCTATACTGTTTAAAATCATTAACTCAACAGGAACAATTGCTTTAGAAAATATAATCCACCAGACTCCAATATGCCATCCTATGCATGTATATATCATGAGCGTTACACATGGAGATGGCAATCATGTACAGTTGCTCATGCACAGTTATACTATATATGTTTAATGCATACACAACTTTATTTATGCAGAAGAAGTTAATCATGCATAAGCACGCGTTTAGATGGCGATTTGTGCGTACAAAATAAAACCCACTCGTCTTAATCATGCATAAAAGTGTCCCACGTCATATATTGAAGTTAACAGAAAAACAGTCATTATTACTGCTTTAAACGACGAAAAACGATGATTGTTCATAGTAATTTATGGGTCGTAATACATGATTCCGTTTTACGGATCCTTTTTTAGCCTTCACATTAACTATACTGTTTTAAGCCGCTCACATGAAAAACAGTGAGCAGCATTTAAATCGTTTTTTCACCGTTTAACACCTCATTGATTTCGTTTTTCAAGCGTTCCTGCTGAGAGTTCTATCATATTCCTTGCTCTCCTCACTCTCATCTTGATTGTACTCAACACTTACTATCGTATTCTTCTTTGAACTGTGGCATTTTCATACTCAAAGCACATTGAATAATAGAGAGAAAGAGTTGCTTTAAAAACGTATCATTTTTTGTCTCGTATCAAAACCTAACTAGTAGCGCTGGAGTATGTCAAACACGACTGTAGATGTGAGTTCTTGCTTCGTCCACATCCACATTCACACGGGCTACGACATTGGGTCAACTATCCTTTTGGTTGGAATGGCAAAGTCTATTGAGTGGGTATGGGTGCGGATAATCAGTATATCTGCTTGGACGAGAAAAATGCAAGAAGATGAGCGATTTCTGCATGAAAAGACAGATTTCTGTCGGATATCGCTTACTGATTCTTTTGAAATATCCGAGCGAATGTTGAACTATTAATGAAAGCATATTGTGGGGGTGAGAGAAGCAGGGATATCTCCAATTCTCAGGATACCGTTAAGCCTTTCATTCCCATTCTCTCAACTATATCAGTAGACTAAACCTTGTATATAGAAAGAAAAAAACACATGTGGCAAGGGTCACATCAGTATGTAAAATATACTAATCCAACAGTAATATGAGATTGACAGAATAACACAAAGAATAGCTGAGCAAATAGAGGATGCAAGGGACAGAAAAAATAAAAAGATATGTACACTTTTCATCGACACAACATAAGCAAGCACGAACAGAATGAGTACTGTAAAACATTGTCTCTTCTACATATTATCTCTTTTTGTTGTCATCATACACTCCAGGCTTGTCGTATCTCCACTTGATACTCTTGATAATGTCACTAATAATCAACAACAGTCTCGCTCAATGTTGGAAACACATAATTACGAAGTTGCTAGTGGTATTAACTATGAGTATATTCATGTCCAAGCGAGCGGCAACAATAATAGTTCAAATGCGACTATTTTGTTTCTTCATGGTTTTCCCTCGTCGGTTCACTGTTGACGTCACCAAATCGAGCATTTTCTGCAACAAGGATATAGATGTCTAGCACCAGGAGCGGATCTACAGTGGTGCAGTCGGGGCGCCCGCCTCCTCCTTGGAAATTTATGTTACGTGCTAATTATTTTTTATTTTTTATGCGAGTTACAGAGACAAGAGTGCATTTCACAGTATTTTTGAGTTTACAGTGCTTGTATTCTGAAATTAGATTCGAGAGAAATACAGTAACTTAGATATACATGCTGTTAATACGTTTATTTCTCTTATCAAAAATTTTTTTCTTTTATAATGAGACGTCTATTCATGTCATACGGATGATAAGCATTTGTGGAATAACAATGATCATCGACGGTTATGTCTTTAGCTCATTTGAGTTCATTGTCTCTCACATTGAAACAATCAATGATTATGACATTGGTCCATTTGAACTCATTGTCTTAATGATTATTAATTTTATGTGAAAAGTTGTAATTCATTGTTTTAAATCTAATGAAGTGATGTCAATGAAAAAATTTAAAGATCTGTCTTCATTCGGCTTCACCTTCACCAGTCGTGCAGGTGAAAAAGCGACAGTAACAGTTTTGAATGGAAACATAAACAGTAATATTGATACAAATGAAGTAGCAACAAATATTTCAGTTGGTACTTCTGATTCGATTCTTGTTTCTTCGATCAACAATCATTTATCTCCAAATAAACAATCAGAAGCAACATTACCAGAAGCCACATCAAGTTTAGATTCGATGGAATTGAAAAATGATATTGGAAATTATATACATAATCGATTAAACTTATCGAATGAATTACGATACTTATTAGGTGACCGCTCACTTCGTCGCACGACACTTCGTCGCGTTCACTTCGTCGCGATCATTTCGTCGCACGACACTTCGTCGCGTTCACTTCGTCGCGATCATTTCGTCGCACGACACTTCGTCGCGTTCACTTCGTCGCGATCATTTCGTTCTGTTCATTCCATTCCTCTTAATTATCTTTTTTAAAAACATCAAATTGATCAATTTAACTCATCTTCATTTTATGTATCATGCATAACAGAACCATCAACAAAGTGAAACGAAAAAGCAAGAAAAAAGAAAAACCAAAGATAGAAGAAGAAAACTAATCTAAAGGGAAAAATAATCTAAAGAACTAATTTGGAGAGCGTTGAATAAGTACCAAGGTCAAAGTCAACTCGTCGTATTCCAAGAATTCCAATAGAATTCAATACTAAAGACTCCGATAAGATCTGATGCTATCCGATAGTCAGATCCATCGCGTCCTGGCAATGTTATCGTTGATCTAGTCAATGTTCAAATTCATTAACATAATGACAAATATAATTATTTTTTGCTGACTTCAACTGTCTCAGAATTACATTTGGTTTAGACCTTTCATCGATCTATTTTCCGAATTCAAGTCATACGTTTTAGAGCAATCAATTGTCTGTCCGTGTTGTACCCATATTTCAGAGTTTTTCATTTACTTTATTTTATTTTGACTAGTTATCAAAAAAAACAGGACTAATTAACAGAAATACAAGAAGCAGAACGAAAGAAAAAATTGTTCTGCAACGAGCAGAACGAAAGAAATTGTTCTGCGACATACAGAACGAAAAAGAAAATGTTCTGCGACAAAATGTCGTACGACGAAGTGTTATGCGACGAAGTGATCGTGCGACGAAATGATCGCGACGAAGTGAACGCGACGAAGTGTCGTGCGACGAAATGTACTAGCGCCACTTATTATTGAGACAACATTTTGTTCCTGATGAAAAATTCAAGTGGCCTTTTGTTCAATGCAAGACAAACAATACTATCGAAAATCGATTTTTACGTCCAAATCACTTAGATGACAACAAACCATGGCTCGTTTACTCACCGTCGAAGAGTGGTCTTTTCTGTGTACCTTGTGTTTTATTTGCCGAAGCAGCTGGTAATAATTACTTGGGTTCTTTTGTTCTTTCTCCATGTCAACAAGATGGTAAGTTATTAGGCGCCGATGGACAAATAACTAGACACAAGTTAAAAAATTATCACAATGATAGCATCTTGGATGCTGAACGATTTATTTCTGTATGTGAAAACAAGCGCGACAGCGTCGATGATTTATTAGTGAACAAACAGTAGCAAGAAAAAATTGAAAACCGAAAACGTTTAGTACCTATTATTAAAACAATTATACTCTGTGGTCAGAACAATATTCCATTACGAGGACACAGAGATGATGGTAACTTAAATGTCGATTCTATTGTTAGTGATGAAGGTAAAGTAAACATTCTAGTGTTTTTAATATGAATATTAATTCTAGGTTATATTCGTTCATTACTTCGCTATCGAATTGATGCTGGTGATTCAATGTTAGCAAACCATCTATCAACAGCTAGCAAAACTGCCACATATATCTCGAAGACAACACAGAACGAATTAATCGAAATTTATGGTGACTTAATTCGAGAACAAATACTTGCTGAAGTAAAGCATGCTACATTCTTCACTATAATCGGCGATGAAACTACTGATGTTAACACTATCGAACAATTTACATTTTGTCTTCGTTACTTATTTGAAAATAAAGTTCATGAAAAATTTATTAGTTTTTTACCAGCTGAAGATCGAACTGGTGAAGGTTTAGCCCGGCTGATTCTTGAAGAAATAAAAAATCTTGGTCTTAATCCGAATTTCATGGTAGGCCAGGCGTATGATGGATGTTCCCCAATGTCTGGAAAATTTAAGGGTAAGCTTTCCTCTGACAATTTATTTTAATTTACTGTTTTTTAACCTTTACATCTAACTCTGATGTCTTCTTGTTTTATTTTTTAGGTTGTCATGCATATATTCAAAAATTATTTTCAACAGCACTTTATCTTCAGTGTGCACCACATAGTCTTAACTTGGCAATATCAGACTCGTGTTTTATTATTATTATTCAAAATTGCATTGGTTCTATAAAGGAAATCTACAATTATTTCAATTCATCGTCGAAACGAACATTATATCTCAAACATATAATAAACAATTCAAATAAAAAAAAATTAGCAAGTGCTTGTGATACAAGATGGGTGGAAAGGCATGATGCTGTGATTACATTTCGACAATTGTACCCGTTCATTTTGACTTGTTTTGAAAAAATTGTCGAAGAAGAAACAGGTAAAAATCAAACATCAGCATTTAACTATTTAAAAAATATTCAAAGTTCTTGTTTTATTATTTCATTATGCATATTAAAACAATGTTTATCTATGACTTTGCCTATCGCTGCTGGATTACAAGCACCAGACAATGACATTATGGATTGCAAGCGTTTAGTAGACGACGTCTTGTTCATGTTCAAACAAATGAGAAATGAAAAATTGAATGAAGAATATGGTGAAATACTTTCTGAAGTCAAACAGTTGTGTGAATTCTCAGGTAGGAGAACTGTTCGCATGAAACCATCAAACGTTCGAGAAATAAAACAGTATATATAATTGGTTTAATCTTATACGAAGAAACAGTAATTGCCAATGCAATTCAACAATCGATCAATTCAATTGAATTCTGAATTGAATTCACCAAGTTCTCCATTAAATTGACCAGATCTAACAAGACGTCAGAAATACGAGCTTAACTTCAGTGTTGTGATTTCAAATTTCTTTCAGGTACTCAATTGACGGTAATGCGAGGAGTTGGTCGACAAATGTATCGGCCAACTGCACCAGCACAAACACCGGAAGAATATTATCGAGTCAACTTATTTATCCCTATTATGGATCATTTCATTGTATCTTTAACTAACCGATTTAGTGCTCATCAATGGATGGCTTATCATGTGTCGATCCTTGTTCCATCAATGATTGAACATAAGTCTTTCAATGATTTGAAAGACTCTATTACTTTTTACGAAGCTTATTTACCATCACCAAATTTAATTAAAGGAGAATTCCAATTATACAAACGAAAATGACTCAATGAGGCACCAGAAGATCGCCCGGACAATGCTATTGATGCTTATGTTCGATGCAACGGTACCTTCTTTCCGAATATCAAAGTTCTTTTACAAATTTATGCCACGTTGCCAGTGACAACTGCCACAGGCGAGCGAAGCTTTTCAACATTAAAACTGGTAAAAACATATCTTCGAAGTACCATGAGTGAAAATCGTTTAAATGGACTTGCAATGATAAATAGAAAATGTTAGGAAAATCATCACGAATAAAGTCCATAACTTGATTTCATCCGCCCCCTCCTTCAAAATTTCCTGGATCCGCCACTGATAAAAACTTCATTGAAAGTATTAAGACTGCTGTTCACGGATGAAATTGAGTCTGACAACATTGGACCGAGATGGCTCTAGTCAGGAGTCGAACGACAATTTTTGTGAAGAGAAATTATTTACACAAAAAGACGAACTCACTTCAATTCTGAGCAATTAGATAATATTTTACTAGTGTAATACATGTAAAAGTATAAAAGGCTTTTTTAAAGAGAATGTGTTTTATTTTCTGTGTATAATACTATTTCATTTGAAACACTTACATTGTTGACTCACTCATTATTCTACTACTTTTTCTGTTGTTAATTCTACCTGTCCATGGCATATAATAATGGTATCTGTTAAAAAAAAATGACTAATCATGTTTGTCCTGCTTAGTGTCTTGTCCTGTGCTCACCTCTGTTACGATGACAAGTCGAAGAAAATTCAGTTAGAAATTAGTCGATTATATAAATTCATTCGACGAATATTCTATAAATGCTTCATAATATTGAGTAAAAGATCTTACTATCATCTCTTTATTATACCTTCAATATATCTTGAACATTCAATGCCATCCCTATAGTATCGAAACTGAAAACTATTTTTTAGAACGAATTCTTAATCCGACTACCACTGGTCAATAGAGCTACAAATATCGATTTTCAGACAAAGATCTTTTAAACTGTCTTTTATTTCATTTATCTAAAGGGGAGGAGGAAGCTCCTCTAATTTGCCTAAAACTTTATTTTAAGATATGTAAAGATACGAACGAAACATAAAGATTTGATTCTTAGAACTCTTTACAGAATGTTTTCTATAAACCTCTTTGTAAGTATCATCATCGTAAGATTAACTATTAGTATAACATCACTAATAGTCGACATTTCTTTATATCTTACTTATGTCGTACATCGAAATATAACATGTATACTTTCCAATTTATTAAACAAAATTTAATTTACAACGAAGGAAAGTAATAATACAAATCTTTCTTCGGTAGCAACATGTTGGACATAATTTTATTTATCTTCGTACAATTGCGTCGTGTTTCTTCTCTTGTAAAGTTTTTTGTGACAATTTTCAAATCATTACAATCAATTATTAATGTAGTTAGACATGGTACATACGCTTTTGTTTCATTTAGAAATTCTTCAACATTGTCAATATTTGCTTTTATCACGTCAAGTAAAGTAAGATGAGGATATTTGGCGATTGAATATGATTGACTATCGTCAGATGAAAATGCGTTCATATTACACGACAACTGTAATTTAGAACTTGTAACATGAAGTTGATCCAGTGATGGAAAAGATCGAGAAATCCGAATAAAGAATTCATGATTGAATGGCATTACATCTACTACCCACAATATCGTAACATATTTGAATACAGTATCTGGAAATATGTTACCAATATCTTGAAGATAATCAAATACAAAAGGAAGTGAGAAGATAGAACATACAGCTTGACAACTACTATTGTATTTTATGATATTAGCCATACATTGTTGATGTCCATTATTTATAGCAATTCGTTGAATATCTTGATTAGGTACATAACGAAATAAATCATCAGTATCATCATGAGTACTAATATAAAAAGTAAATGAATGAAGACGTGGCATATAAAGAAGAATTTCATTTTGAAAATGAGAATTATCGATAAATCTACCTCGATTTTGTATAAGAAGATATAAAGTTAATTTTTCCAGATATATCATTCGATGAAGAAGAGGTAGAATTTTCTCATCATATTTATTAATTTTACGATAACATTTCAATGAAAAACATTTCAAATTAGGTAAATCATCCTATACAATAAAAAAGAATATTTATAAATATAAAAGTATATAGAATTGGTAGTCAACTTTATTTCACGATTGACATTCTTTATTAAAACTTACCATATTGTGAATGATTGATGAAGACTTGTTTATGTCACATATTCGAATAATTAATGTAGTTAATTGTTTAAGTCGACCATCAAGTAAATAAAGACAATCATCTAATGTGCATACTTTGATACATAAATGAGTAAGAGTTGAAGAGAAAAAAATAGTTGATGGTGAATGACATAGTGATAAAGGTGGATAGAAACGATTGAATGTTTCAATAAAACTCAAATGTTTTAATTTTTTGAAGAATTTCAAGATATGTTCATATACATTTCTACTATAATATTCCAATGATACCATCCTACTGCATCTGTCTTTATTTGCAATAATAAGATTTGTAATTTTTTCTTGAAAGATATATTGAAGAGATGATTCAT
>CAJNOP010002301.1:0-18575 GCA_905250075.1 Rotaria sp. Silwood1 | reverse complement strand
TGAAGGTTTGTCTAAAAGTTTTGGTATCTTATAGAAAAATTTCTTTTCTCTCTTATAACAAATAAAAAAGAGTCAAAATTGGACTGATAGTCAAGCAGTACCAAATGAGTATCACTCTAAATGTTCACAACAATAGCTTAAGTGATAGTGAAGACATATAACAGCAAACTAAAAGATTTTTTTTGCATCATCTAATTAAGTAACCGGGTGCCGACGATAAACGGTCGCATTTTGTATCTTTTCTTCTCAGTTTCTAATATGTTTGTTGCAAAAAAATATATTAGAAGATAGAGCGTCAAAAGACCTACAATAAAAAGCTTATTTTATATATGGTCTCTTAGTATTCAAAATCAGCAGATTTCGAAGTGAGTGAATTCTGATGTAGCGAAAAAGTTATTTTTTATACATGATGAATTCGGCGATGAATTCTTTTTTTCTTTATTTTCTCTTTTCCTCATTTTCATCCATTTTGAACACTAAAAGATCATATATAAAATAAGCTTTCTATTGTGGATTTTAGATCTTCTCATGCTCCACCTTCTGATATATTTTTTTCAAGAAACATATTAGAAATTGAGAAAAAAAGGATAGAAAATAAAACTATTTATCATGGGCACCGGTTACTTGATTAGATGGTACGAAAAAAATCTTTTAGTTTGAAGTTATGTTATCACGATAGCTTGAGCTTTAGTTGTGAAAATTTAGAGTGAAATTCATCTGATATTGCTTGACTATTAGTTCAATTTTGAGCTTTTTTTGATTTTTTATAAGACAGAGAAGAGGAATTTTTCTGTAAAGTACCAAAACTTTTGGATCACCCTTTAGGTAGGTAGATTGAGAAATACATAGATAGTTAGATAGATAGTAAGATAGATAGTTAGGTAAATAGTTAGGTAGATAGTTAGATAGACAGGCAGATAGATAGTTAGATAGATGGATAGTTAGATAAATAGATAGTTAGGTAGATCGATAGATACGTAAGTAGATAGATACGTAAGTAGATAGATACGTAAGTAGATAGATACGTAAGTAGATAGATAGGTAAGTAGATAGATAGATAAGTTGATAGATAGGTAGGTAGATAGATAGGTAGATGGATAGATAGATAGATAGGTAGGTAGGTAGATAGATAGGTAGATGAATAGTCAGATAGGTAGGTAGATAAATAGATAGGTAGGTAGATAGATAGATAGGTAGGTAGATAGATAGGTAGGTAGGTAGGTAGGTATGTAGGTAGATAGATAGGTAGGTAGATAGATAGATAGGCAGGTAGATAGATAGGTAAGTAGATAGATAGGTAGGTAGATAGATAGGTAGGTAGGTAGGTAGGTAGGTAGATAGATAGATAGGTATATGTTCTAGTGATAATATCACTGATGTACGTGTAATTAAAGGTAAAAAGGTCAATATTTTTTCCACACACACGACAAAACAAGATCGTTTACGACCGTATACAGAAAAAATACTGTCGTTTACGGCCGTATATGCTCCGTATATGACCTTCGTTTTTCTCCGTATTTCGCCGTATACGGTCACGGAAATATACGATCGTAATACTGGATCATGTAATACGGTGAAATACGGTCGTATAGGGAGCGTATATGGTATGTATACGGTTGTATACGACGTCGTAAACAGTCGTTTACAGAGTCCGTAACGCTCGACCTGGATAGAGAATAGAATTTTTTCTTTTCAATTCGTGAAATTAATTACGAACTATAGTTAGATTTAAATGCATTTTCACGAATCTTTGAGATAAAAATAAACGTTTGAGCTAGAGAATAGAATTTTTTCCTTTCAATTGATGAATTTATTTACGAAATATAGTTAGATTTACATGCATTTTCATGAACCTTTGACATAGAGAATAGAAAAAAAAATCTATTGTGATCATTGGATTTATCTAACTTAATCATATAATTTACTAAAAAGAAAAATAAAGAAAAAAAATGTATTTCTGAATAAATGTTTACAACGGCAGTAAATCCTGTAATCCATACAAAAAATGACTTCTCTTTCTATTCTTTCTTAAAGGCACTTTCCTTTCGAACCGTTCATGTGCATGTAATAACTATACAACGGGCACATGCTCTCAAACCCCGCTCTGTCTTGTGGCCGGTTTCTTTTCAACGACCTGCTTAAACGGTGGTACATGTACGTACAGTATATCGACGAGTACAAGTACTTTTTCATGCGTTTCGAGCTCTTGGACAGGTGTGTGGGCATATCTGGAAGATAGACAAAACTTAAACTTGTTAGCCATTAAAATTCTTTTTCTTTTATCTCTCTAGGAAGTTATTGTCAAACTCGTGAGTTTATATCTGACTGCTAGAATACAATCAGACAAGCCATTTCTTCTTCCTGTATGTGTTCTTTTAGCGCTGTGTCCAAATTGTAATTATAATTGTGATTATGGTTCTTGTAATTCACCGTCGAGCTGTTATTGGAATAGTGGTTACCAAGGAATATGCTGTAACTCGACAATTACAAGTGGTCAATGTCTGTTGCTGAATCCGGCGAGCACAACCTCTTGGGGTGAGCAGTCCACTGAAGGCTATCTCAAATGTTATTCATTTGAAAAAAAATACTAACTTTTATCTTCACAGATGGTGGATTTAACAAACTTTCTATGGTCACGAAAATGATGTACTTAATGTTTCCAGCGCAACAGGAAAACCCTTACAGTTGCTGCGTGTTTCTATGGTATTAATAGTGCCACTCCTGGATGTGGTGGATCGACAGTTTCGGCAAATTGTCTCTCTATGAATGTTTCATCGACATGTCGTACACTATGTAATTCGAGTTATTGCCATTACACAATTAACAATGCAAATTTTGGTGACACTTGCTTTAGGCAGGTGAAGACATTTTGGATGTGTTTTACATGCTCGTAATTCGAGATAGATATATCAATAATTTTGGGTATTCTTTTAAAGTTTCTCCTTCTGTTAACTAAAAGTCTACAGTGAGAGCGTGGGCGTGGGCGCGCTTGCGCGTGCAATTATTCTGAAAATCTTAGACCAAATCCACAGCCCAACCACACCTAGTGGAATACTTGTACAAAGAGGATCATAATCCGCACCAAATTCAGATGGAATAAACCATTTGATGTCTACATCAGTTGCAGATTCAACTAAAGTTGTACCAAAACTATTGAATAATCCTTCTCCATCCACAGTCGAAATGGCCATATCTTGACCAATAAGAGGTTTAGTCAATGCATTTTTATTTCAATAATCGACTTCGATCACTTTAACATAGAATGGAAATGTTTTTTTTTCGAATTATTACGAGAAAGAATGCTTACATTGAAGGTAGAATCAGCAAGACGAGCTGACAGAATATTTTTATCAGCAGTATAATGTTTTTTGTAAGTATTTATAGTCATTTTTATCATTAGTCAATCATATACAACCTCTTAGTTACTAATATTTTTATATTTTATTTTAAGTCGTAACGATGACAACACACCTCTTTGTCCTTTCTACGAGGTAGAAGTGTACATGCGCTCGAGATATTCTGTAGTGTAACGTATGCATCATCACTACGAACATATCAACGAAAAATACCATTTTATCTAGAATAAAGACAAGTGAACTGTTCCTAGGTAGCCATCAAAAAGTTACTATTAGTATATTCAGATAACTCTCAAAAAAATACATCGATTGAATTGTAAAAGTTCCAGTATGATATGCAACAACAATTTCTGATTATCCATCATGATTCAAATCATCATCAATGACAACAAAAGGAACAGACTCATGCATTGCGTGCTAGTGAAAGAGTTTATTATCGATCTTAGAAGATATGATAAAGGGAGAGTCAGATAAAGAGATATACTTGAAGAAAAAATCCTCAGAAACAAACGAAAAAACAAATGCACACAATAAAAAAAATTAATGTGACAGGACATAGAACAGAAATTTAAAGAAGAAAGGCAGCATTCAATGAGAGTCCGTAGTTGTGGCTGTGGGTGTGGGGGGAGGTATGTGAGTATGGGTTGAAGACGAGAACAACATCCACACCCACACCTTAACAAACACATCCGAAAAGATTATCAATTGAAATCACTATCCTCTGCTTCTTCATTCTCAATTTCATAGTCCTTCAAGACCTACTGTTCTTCATTGCGAGTCGGGTCGTATACCTAACCGACCATTCGAAGAAACTCAACAGTAGGATCCAAACCCAACGTACGACAACGCTTCATGAACATGTATTTGACCAAATGAGATGGGAAGGGGTCCTTTTTGCGATGATATTGTACCATGACGATTTTTGCATGTCTCCAGGAGCTTTCGATGGACTTGGTACATGCACCAGTTTCAGAATCCTTGAAAGTGATCGAATGGTTAGCCTTCAGATGTTTATAGCTCTCATCTCCCAAACTGTCGTACGAGTCTCAACAATCGAAGATGATAGTAGTTTCTGCGAGGATCCAGTCCTTGATCATAGGTGTCAATGTGACTACATATCTAAAATGTTAACAACTTAACATCAGTGTTATGTCAGTGGAGCCATCTTCTGACATAAGAAGGATATATCCCTCTATAATATCAGAGTGGAACCGGAATGGCTGAATAGAGATAAGAGGAACATCATCATTGTTCGGTGTTGTTGTTTTTTTTTGGGTTTTTTGATTCGAATAAAGAAGCGAGAAAAGAACGTAACAATCAGATTAATATAATACAACTTTTAATTCGTACTAATTTATTTCTCAAAATAAAACAAACCTTTTCTCAACTGAATTCATCACAACACGGTCGGTTCTTCGTTCAAACATTCCAAACACCCATTAGCCTTCAACTCGGTGATCTTTGTAATACTTCCTGCGTCCGAATTTGGATCCATCAATTTCCACTTCAATTCCAGGGCCACCTAACTTTCGCTTATTAAGAATGAAAGCATTGTAAATCACTTCCCGGCAAAAAGAAGTCCAATTCACAGCAACCTTTTGGGAGATCTCTGCTTGCAATTCTAAAGTACAAACAGTTAAACTACGCAAAACAAACGAATCAGATATGCAATTATTGGTCACCAATAATATTCAAACCAACGTTCATAGCCCACAAATTCACGAAGACCAAGATTTACCAAATGGATAAGTGAGATCGAGCGAAGAACGTTCCTTTGCGAAATCGTGCTTGATAAGTGCATCTCTTGTTCTCCCGCTTCTTTTTTTCCAATTTCGCCCCTCAGTTTCAAACCAATTGTGGCAACTCCATTGCATCAAGTCGAAGCGGCCTAGAACATTCAGGGTACATATAGTTTGACTCCTCAGGAATTAGATTTCATTGTTGCAATTGTCGGACGAGAGCTTCCTTCTCTTTACACACATCGAGAGTTGATCGAATATTGAGCGGCATATCTTAAGGGATAATCAAATATGAAAAAACTAAGAAAACTCTTTTTAAGCAAAAGAACAATTTGAATTAGGACGAAATTGTTGAAACGAAACAAAATTTGATTCAACAATTAGGTAAGGGGACCAAACACTTTTGAAACTTTTCAATGGTCTAAAATGATGTCCTGATGAATGGCGGCCCAGTTTTTTTTTAGTTGTTCTATCGTTTTCTGCGCATAATAAAACCCTAGAAGTAAAAATCTTGCAAAAAGAAAGGTGTTTACGTAAAGTATACTTATGCCAAAATATCTAGTATTTGGTATAATATTTAGTGAAGATCTAATATGTTTGATAGAAGATCGAATATTTTTTTCATCTTTACTTATTTTTTTTTATTTATTCATTTAGAGGTTTTTTAGTATGAGTGTTAAAACAACAAGTCTCTCGTGATCGACAAGTATTGGTGAAATAAAGGCAATCATTTGATCATCAAATGTCAAGACGAAAATTGAAATTGGTGAAGATTGACTATGTATCTCGTCGAATAAGAATCAAGCTATCATGTTATGTTCTCTGAATTTTTTTAGGAATATGTATTTAAAGAAAAAAACAGTCAAAAAGATTCTTGATGCAATTAAATCAATAAGCCGATTTGATGCGTGTTTTAATTAATACAACAAATTATGATCATGATCATGATCAAGTTAAAGTTAAAATAGATATTATATATCAGAGATGAAA
Organism: Rotaria sp. Silwood1; assembly: GCA_905250075.1. Taxonomy (NCBI): domain Eukaryota; kingdom Metazoa; phylum Rotifera; class Eurotatoria; order Philodinida; family Philodinidae; genus Rotaria; species Rotaria sp. Silwood1. Next base: position 12,490 of record CAJNOP010002301.1, on the reverse strand, counting down.
TCAGTTCGATTTGGTTCGTAATCGTTTATACCCGCTATGGTTTTTTTCGTTTTGTGGATTCTTTTTTTTATATTAAAGAAAACAACATCAAAAGAAATATTCAGGTTACAATCAGATGTCGCTTGCTATAAAGATAGTTTTAATATTTTTCTGATTAGAAATTTGCATAGACGAATAACAAACCGCGTCGAGAAAAACAACGCTTGTTTATTGTACACTGTAAATTTTTTTAAAATTCTACTATTTGGAAAATCGATTTTACATAAGCTGAAATATTTTTGAGGTTTTATGGTTCATTCGACAAATTTTCAATACCTCAAAAATGCTTGTTTTTCCAATTTACAGAGATTGAATTTGATTTTCGAAAGAAATCATTTTCTACAAAGTAAAACATCAACATTGATTTTAATAATAATCGAAAATCAATGCTGATTTGAAAAATATCATCTGAACAATGATCGCTATCGAGCCATTGTTAATTCACGAATATAAGCCGGCCGATAATGTTTTTCGTTCATTATATTCTTTAGCAGCTAACTAGTGAGTTGATAACTTGTATTTTTAAAGTTGCTCTGTAAGTCAGTTCATTTAGTATGTATTTAAATTAAAATTATTTATTTGATATTTGATGCATTTTTATGAATTACATGTCTATAATAGTATTTAAATTCAAATTTAAATTATTTATTTATGTTATTTTGATACATTTATGTGAATTAAATGTTTAAACTATTATTCAATTTAAATTCTAATTATTTATTCATATTATTTGGTGTATTTATATGACTTAATTATTTAGAATATTATTTCAATTTCAATTAAAATTATTTGTTTGTTATTATATGAATTTTACGTTCATATATAAAAATAAAATTTGATTTTCGAGTTTTTAAAAAATACTCGAATTGCTGAATAGAATCCGAAATTCTAGGAATGCCTATATGAATTCACTTGCGATTTTCTAATTAGAAGATCAAATTTCTTATTCTGAATGTTTCAAATACCTCATTTTCAAAGAATTTAAAATTCATTGATGAATTCATATGGGCATTCCTAGGATATCTTTCACTAAACTCTATAACTTATTTTCTAGTTTACAGTGTACAGAAAGTCTAGTAAAACTGTGGCAAATCGAATTCTAGTAAGTTTGTCATTTATTACAAATTAAATTTGATTTCCACATAATTATCTAGGTGATTGAAAAGTGATTGTACCCCAGATTGTTTGCAACCATTTGTATTTGCTATAGTTTTGATATGTGATAGAAGAAGTAATCTGAAGAGAACATTCTATCAAGCCGAAATAAATAAAGCAGAAAAAGATACAGTATTTGAGGATTATTATATTGATTCAATTGATGATGAATATAATCAAATTAATGGAAGTAACAGCGAAGAAGATGATAGCTCTTACGATGATGAAGAAATTGGTTGATAAGAAAATTATATCTGTTAGTTATTCCTCTACAACATCATGCCGAAACAATGTCATCACTATTCTTGATCAATTACCATCAGATGCAGAACATGTTTTAGTAACTATTATCTAGTGCAAAAAGTTGCTGAAATATAAATTAGATAAATTCAATATCAAGACCTTTTATTGCCAACTCAGAGAAAATAGAACATGTGAACATTTTTACAAAATTCTTACTAGATAGAACCTTGTCAATGGATACCATTTTAAGAATCTTTTAAGGGTTCTAGACTTTTCGACTAGAACTTTTTTTCTGTGAAACTTTTAGGAAAAAAGATTCTAATTCAAAAATCTAGATGCTTTAAAAGATTCATAAAATGATATCCATTGAATATGTTCTGTATGATGTCTGTTTTTTTTACAGAAAAGGAGTCAATAAAAAATATAATTTTTTTTAGGTCAATTTAAGTTAAGAACTCGAAGAACTAGAGGCTGCTGTTCTGATCCAAAATACAATTGTCAGATGGCTTTCTTTATATAACTTTGTGGAAAGTGTCCAAAAATCCTTAAATCCATTACTTGAAATATTTAATCAAAAAAATTTTGACAAAAAAAGAATTAATAATTTCATTTATGTTCGATAAAATAATTGATTTTTTAAGACCATGGACTCATGTAATGAAACGTACTCAATCATCGCGAGTATCATCAATACATACTGTAGCATCAAGTATATTTGTAATAAATTCCTCATTAGAAATAAGGTCAAATGATTATAAATAAGAAAAAGGTTTATGGTTTCAATTTTTCTTTATGTACTTTGTTTAAATAATTTTTTTTCACAGGCATCGGTTTATTTCTGTCAACGAGCAAGACAAGTCATCCAAAAAATGATTTCTTTCGATACCATACATCTCATTGGAACTTTCTTCAATCCAAAAACACGAAGAATGAAGGACTCGTCAGGAAGACAAAGGGCAGAATGTATTGAATATGTAAAATCAGAAATGTAGCTTTTTGATGTTAATCAGCATGTTAAATCATTTCCAAACCAAAAATCAGTTTCATTATCAACAAATATCTTATTTATATATAGGACAGATTTTTATTTTAACCTAGAAATTGATGACGAAGATTATGCTGATCAACACGGTTCGTCAAAAGTTTCATCACATACGCTCGAAATTGATTTGCATTTTAAGCATGGTGCAGATAAAATGACGTCCCTAACGAATTCTAGTCAAGAAAATGAAGAATATAATCGATTATCATTTTGGAAGATGAAACATGTTTCTTATCCTATTGTGGCGATGGTTGCTACTCGTGTTTTAACTGTACTAGCTACCAGGGCAGCTGTTGAATGCGATTTCAGTTTTACTGGTAACATTATTACATAAAAGTACTCAAAATCATCATCAGATGCAGTGAATGGTATTCTTTTCAATCATTCATACAATAACTTGCCAAGAGTCTTAATATATTTGAATTTTATTCTATTCGGTTCGGTCCGGTTCAAGGAAAACACCAACCGATTCCATCACTGCTAAATATGTACATCATCAAGGTGTTATTGAAGAGCTGAAACCAACCAAAAAAATTGCCTAATTATATCCAACTTTATCAGTGACCAGTTCGGTAAGTCTTAGAGCATGCATTCTTTTTGATCGACTAATAATTCATTGACATGTTGCTGAGTTTGAATCTTTCGTTCAAAGAAATTGGTATAATCTCAATATCACATATATACATTTATTTTATCTTGTTTTTTCTATGAATAGCTGATTTGTGCAATCAATCTTCTTTCTGATCCATTTACTGAAGACAGTATTCAAGCATTAAAATCTAGTTATACAAAATTAGTCAAATATTCGAATCATCACAGAAAAAAAAGTATTACTGAAGATAATACATTTTATTAATCTTTCTATAATAATCTCTTCATTTTCAAAGAGCAATCGTTTTCATATTAGACCATTTAAGTATAAAACGTTAAAAACACTCAGAAAAACTGTGATTAAATCAGGAAAGTAACCTATTGATTATTTTCAAATTATTATATAATTTTTATTGCTTGACTTTATCATTGTTTATTATAGAAAACAATTGATCTTTATTCAATGATGCAATAAACATATCAGGATAAATTATTTTGTGTATTTTTGCATAGTTACTTGTTTTTGTTACAAATTAACTTATTTTTTTATTTCTATTGTTATTCGTCTTTTAACTGTTTTTGTCTAATCGGATTGTAGTTATTTTTTGGGCATTATATATTTTGAAAATGAAATAGACTACCTAAAAAAGAAATAGCTATAAAATGGAAACTAATGTTCCAATGTTTCAAAAACGCTTCAATAGATAAGTTCAACGTGAGACTTAAGAAAAACTGATACAAATTCGTTTTCAATTTTCTAATTAGAAAATCAAATTTCTTATTTCTATTTTCTTGAGTGTTGTATTTTCAAGGAAGTACAAAATTCATAGATGAAGTGGTATAAACATTCCTATAGTCTTTTTTTCTTTCGCTATAAAGTATTTTCAACCTTACAGCGTGGAGGACATTTTTGAACAGCCAGTTTTTAAAGGATAGTTAATTTCTCTCTTCGTTGATTACAGTTTGAAATGCTAAGATAATGAGATAAATGATTATTAAAACTATCAAGAAAAATGCAAATTGTATCAATCAAATTCACAATCGCAATACCTTGTGAGATAAACAGTGAGAAAGAAAAAAAAACATGTGATGATGCAGCACATGTTTTGTCCATGTGCATGCATTGTAAATTATTTTTAAATTCTATTTTTTATAAATTAGACTTTAACAAAGCTACATTATTATGAAACTTTCATTACTGACTCTTCGAATTTAAAATATTAAAAAAATGGTCGATCTCCCAAAATATAGAAAGTCAATTTGGTTGTCGAAAAAATTGATTTTCTAAAAATTGAAAAATCAATACTGGTTGCAAAGAAAATTCAAAAACCAATTTCAATTCGAAGAAAATTATTGAATTAATTACATGTTTATTAAAACTATTTTAGAAGATCAATTAATCTTATTGATCACAAATTTCATACTGTGATCAAATGCAAAGATGTTTCACTTCTAAATTTAATGACTCTTGTACGTTTTACTGCACCACTTAAATGAAATAAATCACAGAGTGGATTTGTATATATATTATAATTTAGTTTTTATATACTATTAATATGAAAACATTAAAAACGCTATAGAAGAAACAAGAGTGTTCAAGATTAATATAATTGCTCTGTCAAAACAATGATAACGTCATTATTCATGTCTGTTAACAATCTCTTTTTGATATCAATAGAAGAATGACTTGACGCACCTCGATCTAAATATATAGCATAGAAAGATTTATAATTGTTGCATTACACTTGCCTGTTCTTCAAATATTTATAACCTTTGTTCTCTCAAAAAGAAGACTCATATACGTATTATGAAAGTGTCAATAATTCTTTTTATCCATTAGCTATTTATTTATCTATTTCATTCTATCTTCAATATTTCTACTTTTGTATGATTGTATTTGGTACATTGATCTTTTATTTTCCTCTTGTTCATTTCGATTTCATTTTTGTCATCTTCGTCGTCGTATTATTGTGTTTGAATTCGATGGGATATCTTTTGTTCATATTTTCTTAGGATTATGAACATTCTATCAATCGATAATTTATTTATTCAATTTTGCATTTTTGATGATCTTGTGAATGTCTGTGGATCGTATACAGTCATGTACAATTTGTTTTATAAATGTTGATGGGACTAATGGACGAAAATGTATCAAAAGCTAATGGTATTAATGGCAAGTCTCGTACATGATGAACAACAAAGTTTAAAAAATGATGCAAAATGCGTTATCTAATGATTATTTATTCAGTTATGATAACTCTATACAATGTTAAATAGAATATTGATGATTTTTTGTTTTCTATTTATTATGTGGAGAAGAAGTATTATTATCTGTGGAAATTAAATACATTATTAATATTGGAAAAGAATGGAGATTAATTGTTAATTGTTACGATACGATAGCATTTAAGGAAAGTTTGTGGTTCTGTGAAATTAGTCCATCAGATGTTTGATTGTTTATCGTTATTAAAGTTGAGTTCTTCATCTACAGAAGATTTATTATCTATTAATACAGATAAAGTGTTTGTTGAAATCATAAGTAAGTGTTTATTCATTTATACAACTTACTGATTATGCCCTATTTTTCCATTTTAATACAATTGTGACATTAAATGAAAAACAATCTGATATGCTTATACAATAATTTCACTCATATCAATCCAATAATTTATCATATTTTAATCATTTCAAATATGGATAGTGAACATGATGATGTTGATTTGCGAGACAAACTGATATTGTATCTATCGAATACAAATCGTTCACAACTTACTGCTGCATCAATTGATCAAATGATCCATCGACCGTTGGATAATTTTTTAATAAGTTCAACAACATCTCAATCGAGAAAAAGAATTTTCACTAAATTTTATGATTACAAACTTTGATAAAGCTTTTGAAAAGGTTGCTGAAATCCGATATAGAAAGAAACAACATGATGCAATTAAAACTTATGATATTAGTTTTTATCAAATAGCATTTGAATTTGATCGAATAATATTTAGCGCCACAAATAAATATTCACCACTTGATAAAATATTCGGTGAAGATGCGGTATGTTTGATAGAAAGTCAAACACTTTTTTCATCTTTATTTAATTTTTTTCTAATTTAGGGTTTGTTTAAAGTACCGGCAAAAATACGACACTCATATGCTAATCAAATGTTAGGACGGAACTTCAAATTTCTAAAGGTGAACTTGATATCTCGTCGGGTAACAATCAAATATTTTCACGAATACTTATTTGAAGAAAAAAATTGACTCTTTGCAAATTATTTTACCATTCTCATCGCGTAAGCTTATCATTATTTATTGTAGGAAATGCTAGTAAGTCTATCTTATGTATTTTTGTACAATTTTTTCTTCATTTTGTTAAAATTAAATAACTTGTATACGTGAAAATAAATTTAAAATATTAAAGAAAATTCAGTGGATTCAAAAAAAAAAATCTCAATAGGCCTTCACTTAACAATGTATGGTGCAAAACAAACACCTTATTTTTAGCAATTGATGATTAGTTATTATAATAGCATTGTTTCTTATTTTGTTGATTATACTTTGAAATGGTTAGATAATGAGATAAATGATCATTCAAACTGTCAAGAATAATGAAAATTGCATCAATCAAACATACAATAGTAATACCTTGTGAGATAGGCAATAAGAAAGACAAAAAATGTAATGATACAGCACTTTTCTCCTTGTGCATGAATATAGATGATATCAAAGGACAAAATAATTATTTTATCTCTAATATGATACAAATACAGGAATGAAATGGATGTCTTTATTTTAGGTTGATTCATTTATTTCTTTTAATGAGTTAATTTATTATTCTTTTAATGTGCTAATGCATTATCTTACACACAGTATATTAGGTTATAATAAATTTGATACAGATCTATGAATAGTTTATGTTGATGGTTCATTGTCTGATGATGTTGTCTATGAAATAGATAACGGAATATCACATGTTATGAATTATGTGGAAAAATAAAAGATTTTAGGTGGTTTTTAAATTTTTATTTGATATTTTAAAATATAGCATGTTTATTCAAATATAATTTACTTTTTTTAGTCATATAATGACGTAGAAGGTCATATATAATCATAGAAGAGAGAGAGAAGAAAAAGAAACAATTGAATAAGGATTATATTTTTATCCTTGCGAGAGTTTATATTGTAAATATTGTGTTAAAGATGTTGATTTAAGCTAATTCATCAATAATATCGTTTTTGCTGATATGAACCTAGACGAAATGATAAAAAACATGGAAGAAGATGTTTAGACTGTAAAATCTTATACTCACATAAAAGTGAATTAGAGATTGCTTTTTTTTAACATGATGCTCATTGATTTATAGATCTATATATGTGTTTATATATCTAGTGTAATAACTAAAATATTTTGACCAATTCATTTCCAATAATGATTTATGCTCTAAATACAAATGTGGATGGCATCCACAATCACCATCAGAAAAGTATTATTAAAGCAGAGACGGTACAAGAGTAAATATTGCTGTGTCATTGTTTATAGTTTGGCTGTCGTCTTCTTATTACACGTTTTCTTTTGATTATCAGCATTGCCGATACTTTCAATATATATAACGATGAAAATAAAGTATTTTAAAGAAGCTCAAATGGATATTTTATTAAAATTAAATCTTGAAATATTCGTACTGCAAAATAGTTCGGAAATGATTATGTGTCATACAATATCTGGATTTAACTACCTGTTTATGAATTATGTTTTAGTTTGCTGGTATTCAAATGTCTAAATGATTTGCATAAATAACTATATGGATATAGCTGGTTCACATTTATGAACAGATTTGTCATTTACTAATTATTTAAGCATAGCTAATAATAATCGGAAAGATAGATCGTGAGTAAAAGTAGGGAAGTTTATGACAAAAAGAAAGCACATATCAGACTACAGTAAAAGACACCATGTGCATTTATTCATCAACACTTTCTTCTCGATTGATCGCTAAAAAGATCATGCCCGATAAATTTTATACAAATTCTACTGTTAGAAAATGGACTCTAAAAAAAAGCTAAATCATTTTTCAAAGTTCCATTATTCATTGATCGAATTTCAAATCGTTAGAAAATATTTAATTCTCGAAACGATTCATTTTGAAAAAAATGGAAAAACAACAGTAGTTTTAGAAAATATTCAAAATTGTATTCCTATACCGAGAAATTTATCGTTAGTAACGTTCTTTAATTTCTTGATGTTGATATATCTATTCAACATGTTTTCAGATCATTCGTATTATTTCCTTATAGAAGACTTAAGAGTGAGTTCCTGAGAAAATCAGTCACTATTGTCCATCGGCGATAGAGGTACCTCTCAGAATTCGCTGATTTTTTTATATGTTATAGAGGATAGTGAGTTTAGTATTTCTTGACATTTTTAGCTAGATCTGATTACTTTTTCCCATACCATCAATCAAAATACTAACGAAATTTTTAATAATTTTTAATAGTGATTTTTTACCAGTTTTTACTCTCTAAAAACAAAAGGAGTTTTGCAGAACCCCCCGAAAAGGTTCTGTAGATTTCTAAAAGCATCCAAATGTGTCCAAAGTCTCAAAAAAAGGGTAAAAAATTCTACAGAACCTTTTAGAGGTTCTGTGGAGTACCCACTAGCCGAACCATCTCTTACGAAACCTTTTTTTAGGTTCTGTACAGCAGAAAAAGGTTTCGTGAGCAAATACGAAACCTTGAGGGTTCAGTACAAAGGCATCAACATTTGGTACGAAACCCTAATGGTTTTGTACGGAACCCTCAAGGTTTCATATTTGCTCACGAAACCTTTTTTTGCTGTACAGAACCTAAAAAAAGGTTTCGTAAGAGATGGTTCTGCTAGTGGGTACTCCGCAGAACCTTCAAAAGGTTTTGTCCAATTTTTTACCCTTTTTTTGAGACTTTCGACACATTTGGATGCTTTTAGAAATCTACAGAACCTTTTCGGGGAGTTCTGCAAAACTCCTTTTGTTTTTAGAGAGTAAAAACTGGTAAAAAATCACTATTAAAAATTATTAAAAATTTCGTTAGTATTTTGATTGGTGGTATGGGAAAAAGTAATCAGATCTAGCTGAAAATGTCAAGAAATACTAAACTCACTATCCCCTAGAACATATCAAAAAATCAGCGAATTCTGAGAGGTACCTCCATCGTGGGTGTCTGAGTCTCTCAGAGACTTACTCTTAAGAAAATCGGGGCAGGATCTACGAAAAGGGTTCTAAAGAGTATATCGTGAAAAATCAGTATTTTGGATTTTTCTCGTGCATAGTTTGAACTATCAAAAATCTCATTATACCATTGGATAGAGCTCATCGAGTTCTAGTTGAAACAGGAATAGGAGCTTTGGAACAAGTTCCTGTGTGAATCGGGGCAGGATTTACTCGAAACTGGGGTCAACTTCACTGACGTCCACTCTTGTTCAAAAACTTTTTGCTACTAAAATTCAATTCTAGAAACTTTTGAAAACATCACTCGATGCACTTTGATGTGCTCTTTCAGATGAGACTACTTTCGATTAGTTCGAGTGCGCTGATTCGACCAACTTGCCGTATATACGTGAGGATGTTTTCTGAAAATGGTATATAATGCCAGGCAAAAATCATCCAGGGATGAGATAATTGTATTACCATAAAAATGTAGCCTATCGTCGATAGTATTTATGGTAAAAAAATCTTGTTTATATCTCTTGTTGTTCTCGAGAAAATGGAGATTTACTGGAAAGTGTTGCACTATAAAGTGCTGCAAAGGGTACGTACTCCCTCACACTTGTATCATCTATATCTCCAAAATGGCTTATCCGTTTGAGCTGAAATTTCCAGTTTGTTTCTACTTCTGTTAGGCCTACTTACTGTAAAAATATCAGCCAAATCAGTGACATCGATTGAGCAATAGTCTGTTGGGATTGGTCGTGGCTTACATGCAATGCCTCCTAGAGGTCCTATCAAGTCCTGAAAGAAAAATTTTTATTTCATGATAATTTGAAGAAGAAGTTATACCCATTGGGATTGTTTTTGAACTTTTCATTCAGTTTTAAGAGAAACTTTTCGTTTGCATATTAATACTTCATCACGTCCCTATCGAAAAGTAAATAGAAGTTTTTGAAAAACCTAGGCATGCTCAGAAAAATCTTTGGATAATGATTTTGTAGCTTTAGAAGTTGTCTACAGAATGTACTATTTAAGTTTCAAAAAAGTTGAATCAATTTAGAGCTTTTTTAAACCAAACTGCGCGAAGTGAAAGTTGATATCCTTTTTTGACTGACGTCCTTAATGCTAATTTTTAGTGATAACTCCTCTGAACAAGGATCTCTAAGGCTGATCTTTTTCAGGGTATCTAAAGTAACCCAACATACATATAACATATAAAAATTAGATCTAGGAAGCTTCATCATCCCAAAATATATGCGTTCCAATTTTGCGACGTCACGTCCCTAATAAGTGGAATTGTCCATGTATAAATGAAAGAAAATCACTTCGAATAGGGCTGTTATTAAGTTAGTATCCTGTTAGCTTTATTAATGAACAGTTTCGACGAGCACTAGGTAAATTTAGAAATGATCAACCGCTTATCTTTCAAAATTTTGATGTGTTTATGAAAAAAATAATGGATTTCCTACTCAAAGAAAAAAATATCAATCAATTATAGCAAAGTAATAGTCGTTTATTTTATTTATTGCTCAACCAGGAGAACTTTTCTGTCTGATCTGATTTGTTATGACCGAAGTACTTCGTAGATTCATCGATCAATGAAATTATATCAACGTTGTGTGCACCAAATGCCCACAATTTACAAAGAAGATTAATACATATTTGGTGTTATATTACCAAATTTATAATTAGATTGTTTTTTTCATATTTCATGTTGTTGTATCTAATAATCTTTTATAAACTTTTATTGATCTGTACTTGATATGTGGCTAATTCTGTTATATCTTGATTATATTTCATGTTTATAACGATTGTATTACACATTCCTTTTATCATTTTATTTTTATTTTTTTGAATTTAAATTTTATTATTTTTTTGTTCTTGTGTGCTTATTATATTGGAGATAGCTGATGAATATATAATTACGTTAACATGTTTTTCTCTTCCTCGGTCTTGTCCATGAGATAGAAAATAACAAAAAAAAACAGATATGCTTGTTGATTTGTATAGTATAATGAAGCATTTCACAGCTGAATAAACCTGTCAGTTACTTATTTGTTGATCAATGATGCTATTTAGTTATTGACAATTAGATGAGAATAGAACGAAAAAGAGAAAAAGTTTGTCCGAATGCATTTACAGTTCAAGGTCTCACAAGCACGACAACACAGTATGGTCAAAATATAAATAGGATTTTTCTTTGTATTGGTGGCCATGTACAGGCCTGCCTACGAAAAAAATACGAATGGGACTCTCTTCTCTATGAGAAAAAAAAAGAGTCTCCCTCTCTCTCTAAAAAAATAACGAATCTGTCTCCTTTTACGTGGGATAAAACCAATTTCTCTCCTTTTACGTGCAAAATAACAAATTTCTCTCTCGGAGAAAATATCAAATCTGACACTCTCTGTATCGATAAAAAATTTTTCTCGTAGATTGTTCTTCGCTTGTCGATCAACGTATATAAAAAGTCTAAGCATACCTGTATATCTATACCATTTTAATACCTTATATTTATCTGCTAGTTCCTCTTCAATCGTCGACAAAGATTACAAAATAATGCAGAAGATCAACAAAACAATGTGTTTATCTATGGTGCTGGTATTATTATTGGTTGTGACAACCAGCATGGGGCAATTAAGGAGCATGCGAGATATGGATGTTGATGACCTTCTCGATGCGCTATTTCAGAAGCGAGGTGATGATGATTGTAGTCTTCGTAAGCCTTGTGCTAATAATGATTGTAATTGTTCTTGTTCTACTTCTACTGATGGTGCTCAGTGTCGCAAGGTTTATACTACTGATCCTTATCCTTATTGTCACTGTGCTGCTTGTACTGCTAGTAAGTGCTCTGTTAATGGTTATTCTCGTTGTTGCCCTGCTGGTTGTTGTGCTACTACTACTTTTTGTTGCGCTATTGGTACTATTGGTTGTTGTGGTACTAATTGTTGCCCTGCTGGTACTCCTTCTTGTTGTGGTGGTAATTGTTGCCCTGCTGGTACTGCTACTTGTTGTGGTGGTACTACTTGTTGTCCTGGTGTTTGTTGTGGTACTGCTTGTTGCCCTGCTGGTACTGGTGGTTGTTGTGGTACTACTTGTTGCCCTACTGGTACTGCTGCTTGTTGTGGTACTACTTGTTGCGCTGCTGGTACTACTGCTTGTTGTGCTGGTAATGTTTGTAGTGCTAGTGTTTGTTAGCCATAAAGCAGGTATGTTTGATCAATATGTTGTTTTAATGATA
>CAJNOP010002300.1:0-18575 GCA_905250075.1 Rotaria sp. Silwood1 | reverse complement strand
CCTACATAGTGGACGAGTCCGGACTAGTCTAAATGGAAATATATGAGGATGAAGATTAGATTCGAACATGCATACAATGTGTCACTTACCCATCGTTTAGACCACTGAGCCATATGATCAACAGATCTACTTCTGCATGTTCATGCTCATTCTAAGATGCTATTTAATACAGTTTTACTCTATGTTTTCTTCATGTTCTCATATGAATAAAAATTATTTTTTGCAGAATACGAGATCATTTAGCCAGCATTAAACAAAGTAAATTTTAAAAAATTTTATAGTTTTTTTGAGAAATATCTTTTCATTATTATCTCGACTAGGAATAATTAGTTGCATACAAAAAATAAATTTTAAATGGAAAAATAAAACACTATTTATTTTATAAATAAACTAGATTTTTTCACATCATGACTTAGTTTAGTATGAAATTTAAATTGCCGCCTATCTTCGATTAATAGTTAAATTAACTTTGATTGATTTAAATTTATATTGTTACAGTTAAAATTGTTAGAATTTATATTTAAAATAAATAATATAAAATTGTGATTTAAAAAGACTTAAATTATTTTGAATATATTTTTAAATTCAGAACACATGAGAGTTTTAAACTATATGAATTAGCATTTCTCGCTGCGAAATATATATTGTTCTCTGTACTTATTCCTACTTTGGGTGTGGGTGTGTCGGGTGTGACCGTCGAGAAAAGGGACCACACACACTCACACCCAACTCAGAAACATCCAAGATTTTCCCTAGGGCAACCACATCCACAGGTACCGTGAATCGTTCATATAACTGCCAACAGAAGAAATGGCACTAAGATAATACTTCTGAGACTGATTTGATCACGTTCAATGCTTTTAATAATTCACATGAAAAGAAGAAAGAGGAAAAATCTTCGATCCATCAGCAATATTTGTTCAAACAATGGTGCTTGATACAATCTTTGCCATATATGAAACTTAAATATGAATTCACATATATAGTTTCAGCTATTTTTTTCTTCTTCAATAAAACTTGTCTATAAAGTCTTTACAATGCTCAGTACGCACATAACTTTGACAAAATGGTAGCATGAGAGATGTTCCACAAACAGATGCTTCCGTGACACTTGTAACTAAAACATTTTTTTGTCCAGTAGAGATCTGCGAAGTCAAGGTTTTTCTTCCGAAACTTAAGTCTAACTTCGAAAAATTTTTTTTTTATAACTCTACTACTGAAAAGCTTTGAGGGCTCCTGAGGACGTGCGTGTGGGTGAGGGGAACATTAACAACCACATTCTTACATGGGACCTGTTCACACAAAAAAATCTCACAGATTTTTTAGTCAAACCTTGATTTTCCTTAGGCCAGTATCCCAGTACTTTCTTAACCATCCTACTTATGCTGAATTGAGAAAAACGTTTTGCTACCGATGCTTTGAAATACTATTCAGAGTTCAAATCAGCCGTTTTCATATTCGACCGTTACGTCTAAGTTGTAGTTGGTGTGGATGCCTTCTTCTCTGACACCACCAATGCCCGCACACCCATATTCGCACACCCACACCCACATTCACACACGACCCACACTCATCCACACACAAACACTCTAACTATGCCGAGTAATTTTCAATGATAATCGACTCTGATTTCGTGGCGTTTTGTGTGTTAGGCAACTCTTTTTTTTGTTTTGAATTGTTAGTTTTTCATTTTTGCCTCATAGCAACATTTTACGCTGCATTTCTGTTTGGTTTTGCTTTTTTATATTATTTTTTCAGTTCTTATCAACTATATACTCTATTAGAAAAATGTTCACATAAGAACAATAAAACATTCAAGGTAACGACAGAGATGTCCATCGCGGCTGAAAATCTGCCGCTGCCGCGCCGCGGCCTTAGAAAAAAAAAGCTGCCGCACCGCTGCCGCGCCGCGGCGGTTTATAAAAAAATGTTGCCGCGACGCTGCCGCACCGCGATGACTTATAAAAGAAACGCTGCCGCGCCGCTGCCGCGATGAATTATAAAATAAACGTGCCGCCACCGCGCCGCTGCCGCGACGATTTTCAAAAAAGTGTTTCTAATTTCACTGCTGTGACTATATTTGACCAGAGATATGGGTACTAGTCCATCAGATTTATTCAATATCAGGGCGTTTCATTTGTAAATCGTGAAATTCCATTAAATTCATACAGTTTTTCAATGTCCTCCAAAAAAATCCTGCCGCTGCCGCGCCGCTACCGCGATGGTTTTTTAAAAAACCTGCCGCTACCGCGCCGCTGCCGCGATGACTTTTAAAAAAATCTGCCGCTACCGCGCCGCTGCCACGGTGATTTTTTTTTAAAACCTACCGCTGCCGCGATGGACATCTCTGGGTAACGAACACGAAACGATTGATTTTAAACAAAAAAAATTGATATCCGAATAAGAAACTCAGTTTGTAGAGGACACAAGCACCTATTTTCGTTATCGTGTGATACATTGGGATCACTAGCATTTAAATAGAAATTATATTTAAATGGGATAATGTCTATTAGTTATCTATGAGAAAATCTGATTCAAGTACCCTAACAGAACATGGTTCCTTTATAATTGTCTTCGCGACTTATTTCATTCTTAACTAAATGCTATTCACGTCATCATAAACATCGGATAACTTTCTTTGTAAGCTTACAAAAGACTGATAATTTTCAATAGATTGTTATTTTACAAATTGAATGCATATTTTATAAAACGCGTCGCATTCATCATATTTCTTCATTAAAGAGGGATGCGTGTGGATGTTGGAATGGGTGTGGGCACTGGCATGGCTGAGTTTGGGTGGAGACGTTCATGGTGATTTGACTCATACCCATATCGATACGCACATCCACACCCACACCAAAAAGCTATTAGCAATAAAATATTATTCTTCGACTCTAATAATCTCTAAACAGCAGATACGAACTTAGTTCAAGCAAAAAGCCAAAGTATGAAGTGATGTCTCGCGTAAAGAAATAAAACTTGAATTAAAAAATTCATATAAATGTAGATTAAATTTGAATCAAGCATTTTCATTGACAATGAAAATTAGTTTGAGAAAATGATGATTCAAATAATTGATTTGTTCCACCACTATGAAATTGGAAAAATGTCATGATAAGATTCATGTAAGACTGCTTTTCAAACTGAGTCGGAGCACCTACATTAATACAGAAAACCATAAAAAAAAGGAATTTAAATAGAGCAATGCATCTGAACAAAACAATTTGAATTCGCCGAACAATATTTTCATATTTTCTAATAAAAATTTTTGTGTAAAAGATATAATTATATAAAATAAATTTTTTTTCGTTTTATTCAATTTTTAAATCAAAGTATACAAATATTTATATATACTGAAGAGAAAAAAAAAATTAAATCAATTAAAGGTAAAGTTTCCTATAGAAAAGAAAAACAAGGTATATTTTGATCATATGCATGTTATTGCTATGCGCACATTTTCATATATTTTTTTGCGTATTTTGTATCGTGTCTGTATGTAGAGCACATGACATAATAAGTAATACAATGGTAAAATTTATTTCATCATAATATGAAAGATATACCAATGATTTTATTGAATATTTTGAGTTTGACCTATAAATACCTTTATCGAAATTCTAAATAACTAAATTGCAATAAATTTTCATTAATTATATGAAAAGAAATTATGTATAGCATATAGATTATCTCAAGAAGAAAATTTCGATGATCGAAAAGTTATATCAGTATTTTATTTTTTTTCCAATAATTATCATATCAATATTATGATTAATTAAAAACCTCTTTTTTTCTATGTTAGTTTTATTTTTGAAAAAACAAAATATGCACAAGAATAAAAATATTCATTAAATTAATATATCATCTAAAGATTGATAAAATGAAAGCATACCTCCTGAAGAAATGCGATAAATAATACAACAAAAATTTATTAGAAAAAATAAATGTATTATTAATGAATATGATGACCAAAATAAAAAATCATACTCGAATGTCGGTTTAAATGATAAGGATATCTAATCATTGAAATTACAACATTAGAAAAATTTTGAGTAAATACACGAACGAAATATAACGCATAAAAACACTCATCATAAGTTCAAAATCAATAAATATTATTGATATAAGATTATTTAAATATAATTTGGTTAATCAGAATGTGAAAAATAAATTTTTATCAATTAAAAAACTTTCAAGATTAAAAGAATAACCTAAAGTACATTAGCAATATTACTCAATCAGGTTAACTTCAATATAAATGATGCAATATTCTCATTTGCATCAAATGTTGTAGATATCATAAATAAAATTAGATTTAGTTATGAATATCAACAAAATAATACTATTAACATCTGATCAAATTAATAGTAGTAGAATCATCGTATTCTAAACAATCCAGTAAACAAATAATAATAATAATATTAATAATACATTGTATATTTATAAAGTAGTGTATAAGCATGAACCGATTTGTAAAGACAAAATAAAATTTGATTTATTTCCATGAATAATTAAAAAGAACAACATAAAATTAAAGTCACAGATTGCACAAAACTATCAAGATGATACATATCAATATACATGTTCTCTAGACTGAAAGGCTAGTGTCTAGAAACTGAAATTCAACTGTCTGTCAATCTATAACACTTGGTACAAGTGACTGTTGTCGTGGTAAAAGCGGCTATTCATTTTGTATAATTGTCCATTTTTC
The DNA here is from genome assembly GCA_905250075.1 of Rotaria sp. Silwood1. Classification (NCBI taxonomy): domain Eukaryota; kingdom Metazoa; phylum Rotifera; class Eurotatoria; order Philodinida; family Philodinidae; genus Rotaria; species Rotaria sp. Silwood1. The sequence goes on along the minus strand of CAJNOP010002300.1, from coordinate 13,867 downwards.
TGGCTAAACGCAGTTTCCACGACGCAATGAACCATTTCTATGTGATAGTTGATCATTCTTACCGCTAGAATGAGCATATCACTGCCACAAGTTATCTATATCCATATTAGAAACAGCCAGCACTATGGCATAAATCAGCATTACTAGTCATTACAAATAACTAAGGCATATGCTTTATCATATATATTAGCATGTTTCAATGTTTCCGGTCAACTGTTTGAATATATCTATACTATGTAAAATCCAACATTTCACAAATATAAATTTATCCTAAAATCATCATTAAACAGAATTCATTTTTTGCTAAAAAACAAGAGAACATCTGTGTCATCATTCCGTCCGTTTAGGGGGCCAGTGAATCAGCATGCAATGTTATTGAATGTTTCTTGTGATTTGAATGACGCATGATTCATTGATGATGAGATTAGTTGGAAAAAAAAACATAATAAAGAATGAATTTATTCCATGATTAGTAAGTCAATAAAGCATCATGCAACTATTGATGTAAAATGACTCTTTTAACTTTATTAGGTATCTAAAATTAAAAAAAAAAAGAATCATAGAAATGAAAGGAAACAGATATTTATTCATCGTAGCAACGCAGGATTTTGATATTTGAACAAAGGAAAAAAAGAAGTAATTCATGTGTCATCACTTTTATCTTGTTGCCGTCTGAATATGATATGATTAATATGAGAACGACAAAAAAAAAAGACTAAAGAGAAGAACCTACGCACTTCTATAAAACACCTGAAGAGGAAGACTTCAATTATCGAAAAGTCACATCATCATTTAATTGGTATTATTAATACTTATGCAATATAATATATTAAGATTATTTGTTTTTATTCAATTATTAAAAAATAAGTATACACATAACGAGGACTAAACTTATACAGTAAACATCGGTAAAATTTGAGCCAAAAAAAAACAACGACGTATTTTTTTAATACTATTCCTAAGACTAATTTGTGCATCTCGTGATAGATTTTGTTTTTTTTTGCGGTATTAGAACATGTATAAAAAGCAGTATAAGATTCTAGTTTGAAGCACACAGCAACATTGACACATTATAGCAGTATCTTATCTTCCTGAACAGACAACACCCTCTACGAATCCAACGAACAAATATATGTATTTGTGAAATTGTATTCTCTTTTAAATATTTAGTAATATAGGGATGCGTAGATAGAAAAAAGAAACCTCAGAATTATGTATCCATACTTAAATGAATACAAGTCCTTTTTCTGTAGATAATGAATCAAAAAAGTAAAATGAAAGCAATTAATTCATAAATCTACATATGTCTACATAAAGAATGACGAACTTATCAAGAATATTTATGGTTTCTTTTTAATTAATTTTTAGATTAAAAATTGCAATTTTTTTGCAGAGAACCTACTTGTTACATAAGAAAAAAACCAATTGACGATAATTGGAAAAGTGTCAGCTGAGTTTCTTTCGTTTGAATTTTGAAATTATTTGACACAGATTTCATATAAAAAAAACGAAAATTATGGAAGTTACTTAAGAAAGGCTTTCGTATATTTTGTTTTGACAGTAAATGTTAAACAAGTAATTTTTGAAATTCAAAAGGCAAAGAAGAAATTAACAATATTCAATTATTGATACGTTGAAATAGTTTTTTTTAAATAATCAATAGATTTCTTTTCCTAAGAATTAACTACAGAGATAAAGCATATATATATATATATATATTCTTGATCAACTGGTCATGCTTTACCTAATCATATATTTGATACATTAAATTCTACTTGAAATTTGCTTTTTCAGCAGCTTCTATATAAATAAATCATTCCAAATATCTCGTACACTTGCTAACATTTTATTTGAATGCATTTCTATTTTTAAATGGACCAGTATGGACTGAACATTGGCGTTTTATATTGTTACCTACACCTGTACAAGAATCCTATACTTTAGAAAATCTTCTGATTATTAGTTAGTATTAAATAGATTTTAGAAAAATACGTTGTCATTAATGATTATAAATATCCTTGTCAACAGACATTATCATATTTGAAACACCTTAATATATAATGACATTTCCAAGAAATGAGTCAACACATTTGCGTTTGATTGAGTATATAAATGGACACGAAAGACAAAGAGAGAAAGTTATTTTTTTCCCAGTTATTAATTTACCTTTCATAATAAATTTCCTTTTTTTTTTTTTCTTGATTTATAGATAATGAATCTAAATAACGATAAATCAGTAGTAAAGAATAATAATAATAATAATAACAATAATGTTATTCCATCATCAAAAGGTTTAACCATTCTACAAACATGTTTTTCTGGTATGATTATGGGATTTTTTGCTTATAATGGATCATTTTCAATAGTACCAATATTTTTTACAATAACTGCTTTAAGTTTTGGTACAAAATCATTGATTACAATAATGATAACAGCTTTTAGTCAATTAGTTGCTGGTTATTTTCATACACATTCTTCACGAACTGGTATGGCTATAAGTACAGAATTATTTCATGGATTTTATATATCAAAACCAGAAAAGAGAAATAGACGACAATATGGTGAAACAAGATGGAATAGTTTAAAACGTTTTTTTATATTAGATCCAATGAATGGTCTTGTAATTAATTTTATGTGGGAAACATTTACTTTTTTTTATCTTATGCAAAGTAATTTGTTTCTTAAATATGTCGAAAGTTCTACATCAAACATAATAGAAAATCAAAAAAGAAATAAAACAATCGTTTCATCATCAATCAGAGAAATGGATTCTCATTTAATAATTGTACATGGAATTACACGTTATCTAGCCGGTTGTTTAGCTGGAATGAGTACTGGAATGATAAATCAATTATGGCAAAGAAATCTTGCACAAAGAAAATTCCCATGTGCTTTATTTAATAAAGATAAAAATAAATTAAAATTAAAATGGAATGAAAGAAAAAAATTACTTACTCCATTCAATATTGAAAATTGGATCAAAGCTTTTACTATGCTTTTAGGTGCATTATTTTTTATTGCTAGTAATGTAGCAAATAGAACTCGATTTCATTTGTTAGATATACGTCGAAAGAGAATAATTAATGATCTTATTGTTATTCATGGTGGATGGTTTTTTATTCGAGATTGTGAAATGCTTCTTCTGAAACATGCTGAAAAAGATCCTCAAATTGCATCAATAACTACACAGCTTTCAGTAATTCTTGAAGAAACCAAGATACCAGATGATGAACAATCGCAAATGCTGCCAACTGTTATTGAAACATAGTAGATTTCAAATAAAAAACTAATTACTATTGTACATTGAATATAATTATATATACATATTCTTGAAAACTTTGTAAAGCTATTTAATCATGATTTATTTTATAGTATTTAATAAAAATCTATATATTCAGTTACGTATATCTTATATATGTTTAACGTAGTACAAGAACTATTATTACTCTCTATTTATTCATTGCAGCATTTTCAAAATGTTCATTGGTTAATACAAGATTTATAAAAAAAAATTGATTTATCTATCATAAATTGAAAAAATTTCGATGTTGTTGATGAAGATAAAAGGAACTTTTATTGATTTTTTTACATGCTTAGTTTCATCTCCATCTAGAGTAGTCTTTATAAGAATTGCACTAATTATGTTTATGATAATGGATCATCTATTTGCAGTATAATCATTTTATTGCTATTTTTGTTGACGTAATGATTAATAATATACAATGAAAATGTTTAGATTAAAATAAAACTGATGATTCTTATTTGTTAATAATGAAAATTTATTTTAATTGACAACTCGTGCAAATAGCCGTTTTAATGTGGCATTTCTAGTCGTTTGAAAAAGAAGTTTTTGACCTATGATCTAAAATTTATTTTCAAAAATCTGTTTTTATTTGCTTTCAGTTTTCTCGATGGAGAGTAATCAAAAAGAAGAATACCATATACGTCTTTGATTAAGCTCAGCATATTTTATTTATAAATTTCGTGATTTTTAAAATCTGCAAAAAGCTAGATTTTATTTCTATAATTTATTTTTCTACTTTTACAGTTACTGTAAAAAAAAACAATTAGTTTAAATCTTAATATCTTTCTATGGATTGCGCGATACATTGGTCAAAATTTTATTAGTTTTATTGTTATCAGAAATGAACATATGTTTCTGATTTGAATAGGATAAATCTGTAATGATAACAGACTGAGGAAACGAAGAGTTAAATGCTAATGGAGGTAAATCAATTAGACTACTCAAATTCATTTGACATGAATTTATTTTATCAAATGTATTATATTCATCTATTTTTGATTGAATATTAACGACTGTATTATTATATGCAATAAGATTTCGACTATAACATATGGATATTAATGATCTGGAACTGTTCGTTGCTATATAATAACCACTGACAAATAGATTATTAATATTATTAGCTTGAATAAGACCTTGAATATAATTTCCAAAATAAAATGTTGAAGATTTGAGTGTGGGTGTGGTGGGTGTGGTGGGTGTGAGTGTGAGTTTGGGCTTGAATCTTCTCTTCGCCTACACCTCACACCCACACCCACCCTAAGACAATCTCTCTTCAAATATAAATAATCAGTGAGGGTGCGGATGTTAGTCTTAACTACTCCCACACCTACACCCACACCCTTATTAATTTGAAAATCGTGTACTTTAAACATAAGAGTTTGATCTTGATGATATTGACAACAATGTTGTTGATGATCTTGTATTGTATGAAAAATTTGCATTTTAAATCGTTGGATAAATCAATAAATTTCATTTCGAAATGCTGTACCTGATAAACAATAAGCATAAAAATTTAAAGAACAATTAATTAAAATGATTAATGAAACCCACCATGTTTCATGTGCTTCAATGGTCATAAAATGTCCACCAATATGTGAAAAAAAATGATGGCATAAAAAGAGAAGAAGGAAGAATAAGAACAATATTCATCCATGATGTTGTTCGCGATTATTTTTTACGTATTTGAACACTATTAGTATGACGTAAACGTCAAAATGTTCGAAAGAGATGATATACTATTCTGAGAAAAGACAACGGGTTGTATAATGATTTTTATCAAAATAAATATCATGACAATATTTTTTTGCCATTTGATAGATGCATTTCGATTAAGTCAATAATATATTTTGGTGTTATTTGTTGTTAAATTCATTATTTCATTACTAAAATAAGATATGAATTGAAAATTACGGAAAAAATTTGATGATTATATGTATTTAAATATTTGTGGGTGAAACATATAAACAGGAGGACCAATAATATAACCTAAAATGATAATATCTATCATGATTGAAACGATACATTTAACTTTCAATGAATTCCATCGATAAAAAGTTGATCGTAATCTCTGTGAAGCACATAGTAAACGTTCAATCATTTAAAGTAATGTTATCCAAGATGAAATAATTCGAAAAGAAAAGGAAAATTTATAAATTTTACAAGCCCACCATTTTTGTCCAACTAATTTTTGTAAAATACCTCATGATGTTGAATGTAAAATAGATACATATCGTATAGCATAAAGAAGATTTGTTATTGAATTTGATGTAGCTAAACAAGCATAGATGGACGATATTCGACAAGTACGATGAGATAAAGAAAATATAAAAAATTTCCAACACAGTTTCCAACTATTTTCAATATGAATAAAATATAGCATAGAGTATCAATTAATCGCTTTTGAATACTAAGAACGTTGACTTTTCGAAAAATCAGAGGTTCATATTTGTTATCTAACATCATATTTTAGTTGATCTGAATTAAATAAAAAAAAACGTCGAAATATAAATATTATTTTATTAAGTACGATCAAAAAGCAATGTTAAAACTTGAATTCATGCTCTTCCTTCTTCTACAGACTATGACAGACATCTGATAAATATTATTATCTCTCTTATCCCACGGTCGACAGCAGACATAACCATGAAACCGAAATTTACTATAAGATTTTTTATAACGTATAAGAATTAAAAACTTCTATGATAAACAGACGTTGAGAGTATGTATTAACTCACAAACCTAGAGACGTGTTCATAAATTCTCTCATTTACAACATAAGCAGCTCGATTATATTTTACATTTTATTTTCACAACGATTTCGCTAACCGTTTTTATAATGAAACCTTCTAAAAAAATTATTGATAGATATTGACTTCAATAGATACTTTAGCAAAACGTAGAATATATCTGAATCATGAAAAAAAGCAATGATTTGTTTTTCAAAATTTTATTACGAAATTTCGTTTTAAAGTTTTTTCTTTTCTCATAACAAATCTCACTGATCAATTACTCTTAAGAAGTTCGATAAGTACAACTTACCTATATGATATAGTGAATGAAAGAAAATGCTTAGTACTAAAAGAATCGGTTATATACTAGTAGCAAGGTACTCTTTCGAGTATCTCGAATTCAGTATATTCACTAAAGATGATTTTATCTTTATCTTTCTCAACAATATGTTTCAGTTCGATGTGGATGACACCCATATCCTAGTTGTAAAACAATATGTTTCCTATTGCCGACAAATAAGAAAGCGATTGAAGAAGTTTCCTCGTGTCTACACACCAGATCGAGTCTTTCAATTTGACAGACTAACGTGTTAACACAATGCGGCTCTCTATCTCTGAAATTGATGTAATCCATAATCTTTCTGTGATTATCGAAAAACTTAACGTCTCCTTTCCTATTCAGCATCGAAGTGTTGATTTTTCCTTATCTCCGATCCAAGTTTTAGGCACATTGTTGAAGAATATCGTTCATTTGGATCACAATGGATTAAAACACTTCGTGATATTGTTAACAAATGGATATCGTTCATTGACAATCGAATTGCGACTCCTCTCGTTGCTAAACAATCCGAGTCGAAACATCATCAGTTTGCTGCTCGATTTGCTCTTAACTGACCCTTGAACGAAATCAGCGTTCAACTAAGTAATGAATTACGACCTCTGTGTGATTTACGAGGCCGTGTGACCCTTTATTGCGGTGTTGTACAACTGATATTACAATTTTCCTCGTGTATTATCAATGTTCTCACGGTAGAGTTGCAAACATAGATGATTCTCTAGCAGTGAATGTCTTCCAATTTCAAGAGAACGCTAGAAAAACGACAGTGCAATGGAGTACTCTCTCATGTAGTAAAGCAGTCCACCAATGTTGTTGTATGTTACAGCCAGGTCGACATGATTGAAAGAGAGAGATTTTTGTTGAATTTGAAGTGTTTTTTGAAAAAAACAAAAGAACAGTCGAGTATTCTGTCATGTTGTATATTTACACTGTCTTATGCATGCAGAAAATCCATGCGTGCATAATGTGTCAGTGTAAACATAATGTTATGTAAGAAAAGAAATAAAAACAAGAGAGAACAGGTCCTGCATGGAATCGAAAGGTACATTCAAAAATGATGATGCATGATTTCATCTTATACTGTAACAACGAGTAGAACGAATCGAGAATTGTAGTTTATGAACGAAATGAATTCATCTATCTTCCGGTAAACAGCCGAATGCGTTTCCAATCGTGGCACAATAGCACGATCGAAGAATATTTTACTGTTCGTATGAGTCTCGTCAATAATATGATGAGACTTTTACGCTTGGAGAGACTAGCGAAGCTATTATTTGAAACTTTTTTATTTACTTCAACATGCAATAACAATTATGCTTTATGACAGTCTTCACAGCAAGTAAAAGCAAAATAACAAGGACAGACCAAAACAGAATTGATGTCGAAAAAGTTTTCAAATAAAAATAAAGGCCTAGAAATTGCCGAAGAAAACTTTTCTTATTTATGGAAATAAATTATACAACGATTATCTTCAGCTGACACTCTAGGCTGTATTTTGAGAAGGGGCAGAAGCCTTTGTATTCTTATGGGCTTTTCTGCATTTTGGAAGCAGATGTATTCGATTGCTTTTGCATATTTCTTTCTTATCCCTTTACACGATTCTTTCTGTTCTGTTTTCTGCTCTCATCACTTGTGTATACAAAGAAAAAGAAACACAATCATTACACTGTGTGTCGAAACGAAATAAACTTTGTCTTTTTCATTGCTTAACCCTCGTTTATAGTCACAAAATGGATGCCCGTACACCACTTCACACCGGCGGCTGTCAATGTGGTTCAATTCGCTACTCCATATTTGCACCTCCTTCTCATCCTGTTACTATCTGTCATTGTCGTATGTGTCAGAAAGCACTCGGCTCCCCCTCTGGCGTCTTTGTCGTTGTTAACTTGACAGACTTCCAATGGACACGTGGCTCTGTCGCCTCATTTCAAAGTTCATCAATTGCCCATCGTCTCTTCTGTGCTCATTGTGGTACTCCTTTGGCATACCAGTCCAACCAGAAGCCGGTTATTGATATTTGTCTAGGTACTTTTGATCAGCCACAACAATTTGGTAAACCACAGAGACAGATTGGATTGGAAAGTTGTCTTGGAGAGTGGGCTCTTTTACAGGATATCGTTGGGAAGACAACTGACCAAGTAAAGGAGGACACGATGTTTAGTTATCAACATCCTGATAAAGACACAAGTGAAGTGGAATGGCAGTACATGTCAAAGAACAAGTCGACACAGAGACAATTAGAGTAATGAAGTTTTTAGTCGTTGAGAAAGCTGCAGGTCATTCTATCAAAAGAAAAGACATCGAAACTCTCGTAGTTTCAGTTTTCTTTTCTTTGTGAATTTTATGCTGAAAAGAAAGTTAGACATCACATTTTTTTTTCTAATTTAGATATACATATCATACACGGGAGAGCTTTTCTAAAAGGTTCTCTTGCACACTAATAAAAGCTTCCTCTACCAGCACCGCCTCGTTGAAGAGCGCTATAACAAGTGAAACTAGTGCTTCTTCAATACATTCATGATTTGAAATTTGGCCATGTAGAATCAAACTATCGATCAAGTCCAATGTATACCTTTCTCTTCTCAATTAAACATGTGTTTCTGACGATAGTAATGAACCATTTTCTAATCACAGATTCACATTCTCATTCATATTAAATATTTTCAACTTGCTATATCACGATCAACTTTTTCCACTTGAAATCTGTACCAAGTTGTAAATAGTACTTCTTGTTCATCAGCATATTGTGGGAGAGAGCGGAGATATTACACATCGAGAGTCGAAAGGAAAAATGCTTTGTAAAGCAATGATAAATAATGTATTATCTAAGTAAAGTTCAGTTACTCGATGATCTGTTGATGTAACAGTAAATACTAACCATCTAATTAAAGTGTCAACAGTTTGTCTGTATTCTTCGATTATCTCATCCGTGAGAGTTATACCACGATAAACAATTTGTTCTCGACGATCTCTGGTACTTTTACATGTTTTTACAAGAGATGAAAGAATGGTTCTCATGTGTCAACTTTATCTATATCCTCGTGTCTCAATACTGAATTAACCAATTTATAGAGCAATGTCTTAGCGGAATAGAGACGTGCAACGCATGCATATATTTTTCTATATGACTATTTAGTTCTACTCACCAGCATCAAAATGATGAGACAAAAATAAAGAGTATCTAGCTTCATTCTTCTCAGAAAAATTTTAAACTCTTTTATGTGTAACAGTGTTATATTTTGACAAGATAATCGACTTCTTTCTTTATTTCATCAGTCAAATTTGAAACACAAAATCAAATGAACAATAACAACAGCTAAGCTGTCAAACGATGGAGGTATTGACCTTTTGACATCAGAGGGCGTTGATAATGAAGTAGGTTAAAAGACTGAAAATTCTCTTCAAACATTTGAATCGATGTAATCTCTGTTAGACTTCTTCAAGGTCTTGCCTTAAAGCTATCCCAATTGATCTAGTGTGACAGTTAAAAAACGACTTCAAGTCAGATGATTTCTGATAAAATATCGAGCCGGAGATAAGAAAAAAGGATTCTGTTATGCACCTCTGAACACAAGATTTGTAAAATATATATGTGAGAGAAACAACTTGCTCACCATTGTTATCCTGCTTTCGTATATGTCGCTCTGTTTATTGGAGATTTTCGATAGATCGCTCTGTCAGTTGATGAATATAGAGTGAATATTCATTTTGTTTAATGACAAAAAACATTTGTCTTCTCCCGAACCATCCATCTCTGGAAAGTGACAACCGAATGAAGTTACTATTCAATTGACGAGAAAATCAAGAATCTTCGTCTTGATTCAGTCTGAACCTTTTCGGAAACAGCAATTTGACTGTCAGAAATACTATTTTTAACTCAATGTTAACCCTTTGCAGGTGGGTTTTTTTTTTATAGAAGAAATAAAGTTTTAGTGTCAGAATTGGTTATAACTTCATAACTATATTCTACCACAAGGGTGTGGGTGTGGATGAAAATACATGTCTATCTACACATCTACACGCATACATCCACACCGATACACCACATCCACCCTGTACTTTGTTTTTAAAATGCACCCTGCTTGATAATTAAAAACGGTATGCAAATAGCAAGCATGCATGAGACACTCGCTAGCTTTGAAAGTTGGACACTTTTTATGTTTTGAATAATATTCATTTAGCTTTTCTCCTGAACTTTCTACAGAAATAACTTTAATTATGGTTTTGTAGAGAATTTCATAGCGCATCTTTTGGGTGTGGATTTGTTTTACTTCTTTAACCCACATCCACACCCTACCCACACCCTCACTCTCACACCCACAACCGCACCCACACTCACCCACACCCTGAAGAAGTAGTACAATTTGATCATCATACATCAATTGTATACATGAATGAAGATAATAAAAAGCATTTTAGATTATGGATACTGTTTTCTAACAAAAAACTCCATAAATATTAAATGATATGATATTGATTCTTTGAGCTAAATCATTCGTTAGCGATGTGATGGACTACAAATACAAACTGGAAGTGCTCCTGTAATCGAAGAACAAATTCGAAATCAATGACAAATTGTAGAGAACTTTGCTCAATATCTCTATAAAAGGAATTTTTCTGATAACTTTTAGATTGAGACTTTTCCCAAAAATATCGTCATAGATAAAGCTCGTATCCTGAAATTTTCAAATTTTTTTCTTATATAATTAAAGATATCAACTAATTACTCTTTAATTAAATAAAACTAATTCATGTAAGGAATAACATGATAAATGAAAGAAGATTAGATTCTATTTTATAAATTTAAACAAGAGTATATCGAACTACTAGGTAAGTAAATATTTGATGAAATGTATGGAGAAGAGATAGCCTTGCATGACAAGATCTAGTCATTTTTAAAATTGTTTCTTTTTTATCTTTTCATTAAATAAATGATGAAAATTGAAAGAAAATTTTTATGTCTAGCGTAATATAAAAGTTTCACTTTTTAATTATTAGAAAAATATTTTGTTATCATCGAATAGTTCACTTTTACATTGGATAATATTTTAAGATATCTATAGTAAAAACAATAGAATGTCAAATTTTAAATAACTATTGATTAATAATATAATCTTTTTTTCGTTGAGATGCGTTTTTGAAACTTCGAAAAAATAGAAATAAAAAAGAAAAACAATCTATTCTCAGAGAAACAATGATAAACTTATATTGCTTTGTAAAATTATTTAATCTAAATGTAAACAAATTTTTTGAAGTTAATTGAAAACGACGTTTGACAACATTAAACTGAGATATTAAAAAGAATCTCATAATAAAATATTTCTTCTTAGTTTATTGTATTTTTCTAATATGTTTATTTATTTATTTTTTCTCTAAACTAAAATTCATTGGTGAAAAGTATCTAGCTACTGATTTCAAATTAAATTAAGAAAAATAAAAAAAAACTTTTATAAAATAAATAGAACATAAAATATTATCGTTCTCATCTTTTTCTTAAATAAAATAATTATTATCTTTAATTATGTTTGTTGTCTTATAAATTCTATCAATATTTACAATAAATGTATGTAATTGACTAAAATCTTCATTAAGTAAACAAAGACAATCATTCAAATAACGCAATCTAACATTTACACGAACAATATTCGATGAATAACAGTTTCTACTAGATAGTAAATTAATAAATGATGTTGATGGATACATAAAAACGTCTTTTAAATCGAAATGAAGATAATTCAAATTTGTAAACATTATTAAAATAGTTGTAAAAATATTTGTAGATAATTTTCGTAGATGTTCAGATGTTCTATTTTCATTAATTGTAACATTCAAATGTAAAATCTTATCTTTAAAGATATGAATAAATGATGATTCATCTAAATGTATACAATAAATTAAATTATCCGTCTTTGTTTTATGTATTTTTAAGAATGAGAGAAAAGACGATATACATACCATTGAAAATACGAGATGTCATTTCAAGTTCAAGATTAATAAGATTAAGTTTGTTCAGTTTAGGATAATTTCCAATGGAAAGGACACAGTCTATTGATAATGAATCAAGAGTAAGGCATTGAATATTGTATTGAATTCGTTCTTGAACTGTTGTTTTCATTTGATATTATTCTTACTAAATCAATGGATCGTGTAAAATTAATATTCTGAGTCAATCTATTGAACTTTTCATTCATTTCTATTAATGAATATAATACATCAATATTGTTCAGTTTATTGAAAATGGTAAGCAACATTTCATCATATAGAGCAACAATAACAACAATTGACTGGTGCATATTCGATTATAAATGACACATACTGTCAATTCTATCTTACATATATAAGTCAGTGTCGAAACTGAGATTGGTTTAGGCGAATGTCGGATACAAGATTGGACACGTCCAATCTCGGATTGACGTAATTCTGTTCACTAAAATATCAATAATTCTTTAGATAGACGTTGGATTGGAATTGTGTTTTTTTCAGTTATGTTCACACGATGTCACTTGGTTTGGTACAATTGTCATTTGACAGATTTGAGTAAAATTTTAGGATTTATGAATAAATTTCTAGGGCACAACAACTTTCGTGAAAAATTTTTATTAAATTTTTGAGTCTAAATTTAACTTCTTCCTAAATGCTTGTAAAACTTAAAACGACATTGTGCGAACATAATTTCAAAAAATAGTTCGAATCCAACGTCTATCTAAAGAGTTATTGATATTTTAGTGAGCAGTATTACTTCAATCCGAGATTGGACGTAATCTCAGTTTGAACGCTGACATATATATCTTTGTTTATGCTTTATCATAGATGGTGTCGTCAATAACGACAATATCAAATTGCTCAATATTGAATATAGTGATTTTCGCTCATAGAGAAGTACGTTCATAATAGTGTACGGAAAGAATGAAAAAAAAACATGCATACTTAAAGGAATCAATACAGGCCTCGCAGCGCTCCTTCTTTCCTTCTTTTTTTAGATCGTCCTTCTTTTCTCCTAAAATCCTTCTTTTCCTTCTTTTTTACTTTTCATACGAATAGGCTGTGAGAAACATCGAAAACATTGAATAGAAATACCTAGTTAGAATCCAACACTGATAGAGAGCTCTTAAATCTACAGAAAAGGTTTAATTTATCTCAAGTCCAATGAAAAGTTCGTCACACTTACGCTAACGTACGTATGTGGGTCTTGAATTTACGTGCCATCCACATGCAGAACTTGAGATACGTAAAATGACACTTCTCTGGAATTTGGTCGCTGCAAAACTTTCGGGCATATACTCACGAGGGAAGGTCCCCAACTGACGGACGCCGTTCGATTCCATATTATGGCTATAAGGTAGGTCTCTATGAGACTAAGAAAACCCTAAAAGGATTCGTGCCCATGGTCTATCTGTGAAGAGTTAAGACCGTTTTACGGAATTTTGAGCATGCGACTAGGGATTTTCAAAAAATCGAATTAAAGAATTTCGACCTGAAAATTTGCCCATGGAT
>CAJNOP010002299.1:0-18578 GCA_905250075.1 Rotaria sp. Silwood1 | reverse complement strand
GTTCGCGACGAATTGTACGCGACGAATTGTCGTGCGACGAATTGTACGGTCACCGGAAAATTGTAACATCCGCTGTAGCATCACTTCTCATTCTCACCAAAACATACGGGAAAACTCTTCCTGGGATGTTCTTCATCAGATTTTCGACCAATAAAATTTCACGGGGCCTTTTCTTTCTTATTCTTCGGACAACCACCGGTCATGTTCGGGCCCATCATAAGGTTATCGAGGTTTCTCTATCGAATGAGGGGTATATGTGTGGGCCTTCGTCGCTTCCATCACTGAGAAATAGAATCTCGTGATCCCATTGGTCAAAAAATGGACCAATCAGATTTCAGGAGACCTTTTCTTCCTTATTGTTTGGACAACCGCTAGACATGTTGGGGCGGATCCTAGGGTTATCGAGGATTCTCTATCGAATGAGGGGTATATGTGTGGACCTCCGTCACTTCTATCACTGAGAAATAGAAACTTTCAATCTCATTGGTTCCTTGTTGAACATGCAGATTTCTGATTGCTTCTTTAGTATTATGTCGGAAATTAATGTTATAGCAGCATCCAAGAACTCCACGGTACGCCCCTAGGATAGCTGATGGCGACTTATGGGTACTCCTATAGGATAGCCCCTGGCGACTAAGGGGTACCACTAGGATAGCCCACGACGACTTACTGGTACCCCCTAGAAGAGCTCAAGAGGGCTTATGGTACCCCTATAGGATAGCCCAGGATGACTTGTGGTTACCCCTATAGGATAGCCCATGGCGACTTATGGGTACCCCCTAGGATAGCCCATGAGGACTTCTGGGTACCCCTATAGTAGGCCTTTCGGACCCAAGGGTAGCCCCCTGTAGTAGGCCTTGAGGGCCTAAGTGTATCCCCTATAGTAGACCTTGAAGACCCAAGGGTACCCCCCTATAGTATGGCTTGAGGACCTAAGGGTACCCCCTATAGTAGGCCTTGAGGACCCAAGGGCCCCTCCACAGTAGGCGTTGAGGACCCAAGGGTACCCCCCTATAGTAGGTCTTGAGGATTCAAGGCTACCCCACTATAGTAGGCCTTCAGGACCCTTGGAGGTGAGTAATAATTAAGGTGAGTACTAATTAGGGTGAGAACTCATTAGCGTGAGTACTAATTAAGGTGAGCACTCATTAGCGTGAGTATTAATTTAGGTGAGTACTAAGTAAGTAACTAATTTACGGTTAGATATGCTGATAGTCTATGACTGGAGTTGATGAGATGGGACTGTTAGGTATCGTGTGTATGGAATGGACTGGTATGAATTGGTAAAATATGGATGCGTAAGTGAGCTCCAAATTTGGAGTTTACGTGTGGAGCTCACTTTTTTTGACCATTTCTTCTTTAGAGCTATTCTCTCTGACTTGATGTTTCATGTAATATTTCTTCGCGTTGTACCATCATTCTGAGGGAGTTCCAGTTTGATCTACATGGTACAAACGAAATTTTCGTTGATGATATTTGGTGGATTATGGGACGGCTTTCAATTTCTTTTTCTTTCTAGAAATGGCTTTAAAAGGTTTCAGATATTTTGTAGCAGATATTACAAGACCAGCAAAGAGTCTATTCTAGATGTTATATGTATAACAAAACTAGTGAGTCGAAAACCACTAGTTAGCGGCATTTTGTGGAACATAATTGTTGAGATTCTCCAGCTATTTTATCTCATATGCAGCTGCAAACAACAATAAATTTGACGAACGATTCAAAAATTTTGTGACACCTAGCTCGGCAAACTGCTTACAAGAAATCGTTAAAAGAATCTGTTAAAATGGTGCTGAAATCATCGATCAACATGACTGCATTCGTTTTTGTGTAACTATATCCTAGCAGCTACCGAGACTTATTTTTTGGGACTTATTAGGATTTATTAAAAAATGCCTATAAATTTTGAAATAGCTCCCGCACAATCTCGATGGTGAGGGCGAGGAGGAGCAGTCGACTGATGGTGCACGAAAATCTTGACACAGTTAATAAATCCTAATAAATCCTACAGAAGAAATATATTCCAAAAAAGTACGTGCTGGTTAGGGATGAGAAAGTTATTGTTATTTTTTTTGCTATTATAACAATAACATTCACTTTTTGATTCAAAAACATTAATGAACCAAGTGTAAGCATAGTTTGTGCGTACGTCAAAAAATCACTTTATTCATAGAGTATCTTTATTACTATTTGATATAAGATCCAGTCGTAAATTTTTTGAGAAATCGTAAAATATATACGGTTGGTTCTTATATCAAATGGTAATAAAGATACTGTATAAATAAAGTGATTTTTTGACCTACGCACAAACTATGCTTACACTTGGTTCATTAAAGTTTTTGAATCAAAAAGTGAATGTTATTGTTATAATAACAAAAGAAATAACAATAACTTTCTTACCCCTAGTCCTGGTAGCCCCTCATTAACTGATTATATAGATTTTATCATATTTACTTCCTTACACTTCTCTCATTAGAATGCTCTTATTTGGTACATTTGAATGTTGCATTTTTCTAATTTTGATATGAAATGTGCTAAAAGTTTGACTTTTTGGGAGACAGTTAGCAGAGCAACAGGAACGTACGATAAAAGGAAAATGTGAGCAAAATATATGAGTGAAAGTTAAAATGAAAATTCAGTGAAAGGCTATGCTGACTTACTGTTGTGCCTTTGCTGAAGAGTTAAGTAGATCAAATGTTTGTCTTTGTCAATATTCACTTGATCGATGGTGAAGCAAACACCAGGAAATAATAGCTCTTCTTCTTCATCAGGAAACTTTGAATATGTTTTAAGATCAACAGTAAAAGCAAGGCTGACTTTCATAATAAGTAAGGTATTTCCGAACATCTCTGCTACATTGCGATCTCGAGTACATGAAGTGAACGCTTGGAATGAATGCGGTGGTTTTGGATTCTTCGAACAATCATCCTCGAACGAGGCAATCAAATCATCAGACAGTTGAGTTCCACGATAAAGTATTGTTCCTGGCTTGGCTGATTTACTGTTGAATGGATTATCCCACAGAAGAAGACAAAATGGACCCAATGTGTGTACTTTACTTCGCCAGATTTCTTCATGCTCTTCACTTCCTATCAGTCGCATAGCCTCATTTATTTTTTTGAATAAGAATGTGTCCATCGTATAGAGATGAGCACAGCATATCCATACTTCCTTCATTTCTGCTACTTCTTTTTTTTCTCTTAACATCTTAGCTATACGTTCAGCTTCAATTTGCTTTCCAGCCTCTTTGCCTGCTTCAATAATACCCAATGCAGCTTTTTCTACAATCGTCGAAACGATGTCCGGATTTTTCGAAGGCAGTTGATTTTTTTTTAGGTTTAGATCTTTTGCTACTTCTTTTACAAAAGGTGAAATAAAGCCATACACACCACCATAGGGACGTCGCGGGGCAATAGGATTTGGTAAAAATCTTTCCGATCGCACACGCTTTTCATAACCATTGTATTCCATTCGTTTGATAGGTCGTTGTCTTTTAAGATCGTTGTTTAAGATTTGAAGTTTGTGCTTAAAATCAATATGATAATCGTCCAACATAATATGAGCTTTACCAGCCGTGAATGCTTCTTCCATGATCTCATTTTCTATATCAGAGTAAGGATACCATTCAACTGGTTGAGACTTCGAAAACGGATCCGCGCTTGAATTCCACATCCATTGAATGTGTCTATAGCAACTGCTGATTATGGATGTTTTGCCGTCCGTTGATGTTGTCTTTTTTCTAGACGTTTTGACTTCATCATCTATCGATTCTCGCTGTTGTCTGGATGCACATGGTTCGAGATTCATTGATATTGCTTTTTAAGGCCCTCCTCTGAAAAAAGTTCATCTTTGTCATAAACATCGAAATGAAGATAAATGCATAAGAAGACAGCCCGTCATCAGATTTTTCAGAAGTAGTATGAATTTTCTCCTGATGCCTAGTTTCTAGTAAGATTTTTGATGGTTTCCGCGATATTCTAGTCGAAAAACAGGCTTTTTGTAAAAAAAACGAAAAATCTTTTTCATTTTTCTCGGTTTACCATTTTTTTGATCTTGTGTCGAAAATTTCTTGGTTCAGGCTTATTCGATATATTTATATATTATGTTTGTTTGAAAGAGCATGTCAAGATGCAGGGCACCATAGGGTCCCGTTTTTTTAAATTAAGCTTAATTTTTATTACATATACAGACACTTATGTAACTAGGCACCTATTTTTGGAGTCATTGAACTTGTGATCCCCTTTCTCCGCTAAAAAAGTAAGAATTTGAAAAGAAGGACTCTGTGGTGCCCTGCATCCTGGCGTGCTCTTGATGAACAAAAAAAATTAAACATATAGCATGAGCGTGGATCGAGAAATCTTGGAAGCAAAATGAGCTATTTTTCTACCATTGTTTGGTTCATATCTCTGTCAAACATCATGGTATCGAGCTGAAAATTTTACCACAGCTTCCTCACTTCAGCCACAACATATACTCCAAATTTCAGTCCATTTAAACGTACCTGAGCTGAGACCAGTTTTTGAGTGGGGAGGAGGGAGTGCCTTAAATTCAAATACTAGAATTTAAACGATACTAATTCATACTTTTATTCTCTTTGAAACAATATAAATAAGGAAAGCTTTTTAGCATCCTATGTAGCAATCAAATTTACATTTTATATCTCTGCACAAATTTAAGTCATGCTCTGACGTGAGCCGATAGCAATCAGAGACCAACACCAAACGAAGTTTTCGGTTGAGAATTCGATTCGATTTAGTTTCAGTTCC
Organism: Rotaria sp. Silwood1; assembly: GCA_905250075.1. NCBI lineage: Eukaryota > Metazoa > Rotifera > Eurotatoria > Philodinida > Philodinidae > Rotaria > Rotaria sp. Silwood1. Next base: position 13,812 of record CAJNOP010002299.1, on the reverse strand, counting down.
ATTGAATAAAAAGCTTAAAGTATGCGGTATTTGTGCACTTTTCATCCTTATTTCTCATTTATTTTGGGGGCTCTCCAACTAGTGGCTTGTTTCAGTGTTACATGACATTTTAAACTCGTCGCTTTTATGGATCAGAAACGTATTGAATTTTCCTTACTCAAGTTCAGTTCACTTCACTTACGATCTGTGACAGCAGTATTATGGAAGAAAATGACCGTGGTAGTCGATGAATATGTAACTGTTTTTATTCTTCACCGATCCTGCCCTGTTGTTTTTGATATTTTCTGGTATTCTATCTAATACCACGCAAGCTCAGAGGGAAAACCTAAAATTTTGATTTCTCGAATTTCTTTGATTGCTGTCGATTCCTGTCGTTTTTCCACTGTGAAATCATAGATTAAACTTCTTTCTGATAGCTTTTTGGATGTTTGGCATTAAATAGAACGACAATCCGATGCTTTTGCCTGTAAATTTATACTATTGAAAGTGTAAGTGCTATTTTAGGAAATATAATTGAAGCGAGCGATGCGCTCTTAAAGAGAAAAACGAACGATACATCAGATTTCGACTATACCTAATCTACTTTTGATCTATCAGTTTGCTTGAGAAGTATCTAAAAAATAATTAGGACAAAAAACTGTATACTTTTTAGAGCTGAACACTACAGTTTGAAAAGGAGTTCGATTTAACACTATGCTATTCTTTTCAAGTCAGTTCATTTTGTAAATTTAATTTAAAATATTTATTAAGTCTTCTGGACTCATTCGCAGTGAATTAAGAAAATTTGCCAATACTTATGCAATGAATTAGATTGAATTCATGACATCTTTTTATTCAATGAATTGAATGAAGTTGAAAGACTTTTTAACTGACGTTATCAGATCTATTCTTTTTGTAACTTTCGAAAAATGATCAGATATGAGAACGATTAACAAGTGATTTCACCATAAAAGGTATGTGAAGTTTGACACTTTATCCAATTAAATAGTTCATACATGTTCCTCATACTTAGATGACTGCCTCCAAGCTGTATTTCATGACTCCTTCTTATATTATGTCACAGTTTCCACAAAAGACACCCTAAAAAAAGTGCGGAAACCACATACTCATCGAAAGAGATTTTTGTTTTTTAACGAGAAAAGACAGCTCATATTGAGTTGCTAGTTTAAACGTTATTAGCCTAGCACAATATGGCAGAAAAAAACATGAATGGCGTTGAATTATTATTGTGGAAATAAAAAATTAGCCCTCATGAAACATTGGAATTAGCACTAGAGTCGAGTTGGGTAGAAGACAAATTCTGGAAAAGGTTTCATGTTGGAATCGGGTTCGAAAGAAAGGCGTTGGATCTAAGTGGAGTCTGAAAAGTCGAACACGCGTAGGATCTTAGTTTAACATATATAATTATCGAAAAGACGGTTTTGATAGTTGCAAGTCCTTTCAAAGTGAATCATCCACTGTACCCATCATCATAATCGCAATACTTACAAGTAACGAATTAATTGTTGACCAAACGATTACAAACACGTATTGAAAGTCGATAAGAACTGTTCAAAAGCTGATAAATGTATTTTATCTGAAATAGAAATAAAAAACCGAAGAACAGATTTTGATTCATCCATATCCTTACTATTAACCTCATATCAGTCATAAGAGATCAACATCATGGCAGCATATATTGGGACGAGATAATCACGAAGAAGACAGCAAAAAACTAAACACTACTTACTTTTCACGTAAAAATATGTTGGACATAAGAAAGAAAATCCAATGACTACGGCTTCCTCAGACCCTGTGTCGCTGTTAAAACTTGGTAGTCGTATTCTCCTTCATTGTAATTTTGATATATAAGTCACAGACCAACTACTGCGAATAAACTGAAAGAGAGAATGTTGAAGAACACCAGAACTACAGACCTTTTATCATCAAGTGTATGAAAAACGAAAAAATGAAAAGATAAGGTTTTTTCTAACTTTGCACTACCTGTAGCAGTTACTTTTCTCCATTCTTTGTCACACAGAAACAAGAGTGGTTCGAAATATCATGTTCGATCGTGAATCAAAACAAAAACAAATATTGACGACGCACTACCGTCAGTGTATATATATATCTATAAGATATAGGTAGGAACGAAGAGGAAAGAACGCCGGCAATTAGTCATAGCCCCTCTCTTTGAGTCATTTATCTTATTACCCCTGCTCATGTTTAATATTATGTAAGTGTCGGAAAAAATGTATCTCCAACAATGAGAGGGGTGAGGGTGAGTTCAAAATAATAACTACCACGATCGCGATTTCGATCTTATTAACAGATCTTCTCGAGTGGTACAATAAAATCTGCATATATAGAAATTTTAATCCAAATTTAAATTGAATATAGATTTAAAACAATCATTTCCAGCACTAAATTCAAATCAAAATTTTGGGTGTGGGTGTGTGGGTGTGGATGTGGGTGTGGGTGTGTGGGCGTGGATGTGGAGTGTGGGTGTGCGGTGTGGGTGTGGGTGTGAATGTGGATAAAAATAAAGCCAGCACCCACACCCACACCCACCCACACCCACCCACACCCACACCCACACCCACACCCACACCCACACCCTTAAGCGGTTAGAACAAGAGATTAGAATAAGAGGATAGAATAAGGGGTTAGAATAAGGGGATAGAATAAGGGGATAGAATAAGGGATTAACATAAGGGGATAGAATAAAGGATTAACATAAGGGGTTAGAATAAGGGGATAGATTAAGCGGTTAGAATAAGAGATTAGAATAAGAGGATAGAATAAGGGGTTAGAATAAGGGGATAGAATAAGGGGTTAGAATAAGGGGATAGAATAAGGGATTAGAATAAGGGGATAGAATAGGGGATTAGAATAAGAGGACAGAATAAGGGGTGAGAATAAGGGGATAGATTAAAGGATTAGAATAAGGGGATAGAATAAGGGTAGTGCGTAGCTGCTGGAAACCTATTGAAGGTTTTTGAAGTCTCGAAAACCTTCAATAGATTTCCGAGATCGAGCTTTTTTCATTGCTTTTGAAGGTTTCCGAGAGCTCGGAAACCCTTTCTCGGAAACCTATAAAGGGTTTCATATAGTGACAAACCCGGAAACCCTTTATAGGTTTCCGACAAAACCTTTTTTTTTAGAGTGTAGTCCGAAATCGTTTGGAATGTTTAGCACCCGTCTGGGAACCCGTCCGAAGTAGATTGTAAATTACAACAGGAAGAGCATCAGTGACGCGACATCTATCAGGATCTAGTTCTATTTAGTGGTCTAGTCCGAACTAGCCTAAATGATAGAAGTATGTGCACAGCGTTAGATTCGAACATGCATAGCACATGTTGCTTATCCATAGTTTACCCGATTAAACCATATGATCAAGTGATCAACTTTAATATGTCAATAAACATTCTAAGATACTAATTAATATAGTTTGACTTACACTTTCTCAAGTTTTAATATTCATAAAAAATGTTTATTATAAAATCGCAAATTAGCTAAATAAAGCTCTATAAAATTAATTAAGAATTTTTTAAATTTCCTTCAAAAGAATTTTTTTTAACATGAACATTTAGAAAATATTATTTTCTATGTGAAAAACAATTAACATTTCAAAAGAAAGTAAAAATAACGCATATTTTCAAAAGAATCTTGCCATTCATATAATAGTTTACGTTTATCTTGATTTAAAATATTTCGGATTTAAATTTGAAAATAAACTATAATTCTATGATTTAAATCTCCTTTTAACTTCAAATTATTAGATTTTATATTAAGATAAAATAATATTTTCATAGAAAAATACTAAAATTGATTGTTCTAATAAAATTATTCTTAATTGCTATTACAGTCTACAAATTTAAAGGACATAAATAGGCAACTCTCGTTGGATACATCATTCTAGTCTCCATATGAACAAGTCTAAATGAGTTGCTCGGATAATTTAGTGCAACTAAAAGAGACTGTCTAAGAAGTTTAGACTACTGTAAATCAAAACTACCACTAGTTCCTTCAAAACAACTAGTCATGACTAGTACAAATAACTCTTCATATTAGTCCGGATTGCTATTGAAAATAATCTACACTCTAAAAAAAAAGGAGTTTTACCGAACCCTCCAAAAAGGTTCCGTAGATGCTTAAAAGCTTCTAAATATGTTCAAACGCTTAAATAGATGATTATCAAAATCTACGAAACCTTAAAAGGATCTGGCCGCGGGTACACCGCCGGAACCATCTTCTACGAAACCTTTTTTAAGTTCCGTAGGGCGAAAAAAAGTTCCGTAAGAAAATACGAAACTTTTATGGTTTCGTAGTGGACCTTATGGTTTCGTCCAAAACCCTACTGCGAAACCATAAAAGTTTCGTATTTTCTTACGAAACTTTTTTTCGCCCTACGGAACTTAAAAAAGGTTTCGTAGAAGATGGTTCCGGCGGTGTACCCGCGGCGAGATCCTTTTAAGGTTTCGTAGATTTTGATAATCATCTATTTAAGCGTTTGAACGTATTTAGAAGCTTTTAAGCATCTACGGAACCTTTTTGGAGGGTTCGGTAAAACTCCTTTTTTTTTTAGAGTGTAGACTAGTCAGGTATCCAATATTGTCGGATCGAATGTTCGAATCCATCTATCGTCTCCTTTTCTTTTGACTTTTGTAGTTATGCTGACGCGTTCGGACAGTATGATTATACAAAACGGACTAGTCATGACAGAATGAGAGCATGTTTCGAACTAGTCTAACCCCCCCCCCCCAATTAAAAGGCCCGGGGCCTTCTATAATGGCGGAGCACATAAAATTTTTAGGGGGGCCTTCTATTTAGGGGGCCCTTCTATTAGGAATCTATGACATACATTGTCAAAAAGACGTCTAATTTTCCAATAGGTTGCAGTAGAATTTTTAGCATATCTGGCAGCATTGCAAAATTGATATATGTATAATAAGCGACATATTAGTGCACGATACATATAATCACACAAGAAATCACTCACTAGAACTTCAAAGTAATTGCCATAAAAGGCGAAGTAGAATCATAGCCTTAATACAAGGCCCGGACCTTCTATTAAGGCAATCATTCAGAACTTTTTGGGGGGCCTTCTAATAAGGGGGGCCCTTGTAATATGGGGGGGGGGGGGGGGGGGGTGGGGGGGGGGGGGGGGGGGTTATATTAAGTTGCAAGACTTTGTGCGTCAAGACAACTAGTCGTGACGGGCTGCAAATCATTTCAGACTAGACCAAACGGTAGTGCGGACATTTGAGACTAGTCATGTCGGGCATCCTCCCTTAATTTTTGCTTGCGTGGTATATTTCAATATTGAAGTTCTTTGATCATCTATTGAAGACAATACGATCAATAACATCTTATGAAATAATCTTTATTTAAGTTGAAATCTTTTGTTTTTTTAAATTCGTCTCTTCTTCATCGTATGTCTTATTCAGCTATGATTTGTCTTTATATTGAATACACATGAGAGAATTCATACTTCATACTACAAGGATCAATAATTGGAAGATAATTTGTTGATTTTTCAATGAATTGAATATTTTAGGTCATATACACTTGATCCAGGAGGTTGTTTTATTACTCGAGGTGAGGTAATCCGAAATAAAAATTTCGAATTTCAATTGAATCTCTTTTTTTTTAGATACTAAACGTGTTATTTTAATTGAAGAATATGTACATATACAAAAATGGAATGCGCATTGAAAAAGATTGAAAAGATCATTTTCAACGTACTGTTCCGAGATAGGCATATCATCATCATGAGCGATTTGTTTTTTTTGTGTTTTAATAGAACACCACAAACAAAGAAAAAAAACTGGTGTATATCAAAATAAAGGACGAGATTTTTGAGCACATAACAGTTTTACTGAGGTAAGAAAATGTTTCATTTAATATCGTTGATTTTGTATTGTAGTATATTCGATTAATTGTTATATATCAAAGATGATACTATTCAATCAGATCAAGAAATTCATTTTGAAGATTTACACAGATAGAAGTAAGAATAGTTAGATATTTTAGTTATATTGATTTTCAGTCTAATATATTCAAATAAACAAGTTCTTTAAAATAAATGGTTAATAATTCGAGTGAATCAATAAGCGCTTTCGATTTTTTGAATGAAGACCACTAAAACGTTTATCTTATCTTCTATCTTTGAATAATCCGAATAGCGTCTTTAACTTGGATTTTAATTAATAGTTCATTAAAATAATTCGTATGAAATGAATTTTCTCCTAGTAATCGAATATTTGCTTTTTCATCCACATATAAATACAAGAAACATCGAAATGGTCAGTAAACTCATTGTTTATCCATCGTAGATTCTGATCAATAATAGATTTGGATCCGATCGTCAATTTTTTTTCTCATCTTCCAATCGACACATGAATTCGAACGATTCATTTGATAAATATTGAAAACTAACGATAGATTCAATCAGAATTTCCAGTCTTATAATCGTTCAATATGTAGAAAAGACGATAAGACGAACAATGTATGAAAATTTTCAACAACATGAGAAACCGATATTGTCAGTGTAACGAATCTGATTCAATTGCATGTTTTGAGATTCCTCCACAATGTCAGAAAAATAGTCGTCGAAGTGCCACAAGAATTCGTCAATCGTGTTGTATATCGTCTAAAACAAAAATTCAATCGTATTCGAATAAATATTGATGAAATCTTCTGACAATAAAGAAAAAGTAGAACTTCAAAGATTTTTAGAATTACAATGAAGCCTGAAAAATTGGAAAAAAAAGTTCGATATTTCCACTACAGTCTTATCGAAGTTCAATTAGAGTTCCGGAAATCCTATCCTGATATCGTAATCTTAGAGAGTCTTATTTTCTTCTAGTGAACATAATAAAAAGAAATGATATTGCGTTCGAATTTTCTTTTAATGTTTTTATACAATCGACATTTTCCCCTTTCGGTTAGTTTTATCCGATTCATTGTATCATGGTATGTAGTAAGGCAGATGGAATCTGTAAAATAGATATTTATTTTGTTCTCTTGATCCTATGAAGATAATGACATTGCATATTCTACTAATAAAACATGTTTTATTTGATGATAAAGTGACTTAATGTAGTCACGATTACATAGGACATCAATGGATAGAGAGAACTGTATCATTGTCTCTATTCACGCAAGAAATAGATCATGTAATAATGACTCAGCATGTTTTTTTTCTTTCCTTTCCTACGTTAGAGAGAACATGACGCATAAACATATACATACATAGAAAGCAAGAGAACAACCAGATACGTAAACAAGCACTGTCATGCTTACCAGTGCACTTTATTTTGCCTATATAAATAGGCATTTCATCTAGTTTCTCTTGATTTACAATATACTACTACACTTATTATGTCTTCACAAGGACAAACAATCTATTTCATATCGGGTGCTAATCGAGGTATTGGTCTTGGATTCGTTCAAGCTCTTGCCAAACGACCTAATACAGTAATCTATGCTGGTGTCCGAAATCCTAACAATGCTAATGAACTTCAAAAATTAAATTCATTGACAAAAAATATTCACATTGTCAAACTCGAGTCAATTTCGGAGAATGATGCCAAGGCAGCAGCAGAAAAGATCGAAAAGACATCTGGCTATGTCGATGTTATCGTCGCCAATGCTGGCATCAGTAATTATTACGGTCCACTCATGACTACTCCAATCAAAGAAATTCGTGATCACTATGAAGTCAATCTACTTGGTCCCCTCATTCTCTTCCAGGCACTTTATCCTCTTTTGAAAAAGAGCAAGTCGGGTGCACCAAAATTCGTGGTCATTTCCACGGCTCTAGCCTCGATTGGAGATATGTATTCCGTGCCGGTAACAGCCTATGGAGCATCAAAGGCAGCTGTTAATTATGTGACAAAGAAAATCCATCAAGAACATGAAAAAGATGGTCTCATTGCCTTTCCCTTGCATCCTGGTTTGGTTCAAACAGATATGGGAAATGCTGGAGTCAAGGCCATTGGTTTGGATCAAGCACCAGTGACAATTGAAGATAGTGTTCAAGGGCAATTGAAGATTATCGATGGAGCAACAAGAGAAAAGACAAGTGGAAGATTTTGGAGTTTCGATGGAAAAGAATTGGTTTGGTAAATAGTTTTATTGTGACTCTCATTCTTTGTAATAAATATATTCGAAAGGTCTTCAAAGTGTGTGATTGATGATTTTTGATGAATCAAAAACATAAATTTCAAATTTTGAAAGAAAAAAAGCAAAGAATATTTTTATTTTAACTGACTTATTTGAATCATTATTGTTACTAGAAAAATAGAAAAGATATTATTAAGAAAAATCTATTGAAACTTACTCTGTAAATCTTTTTCGTTATTATCATTGATCATTGGTGATAGTTTTGGTTGGTTCATATTAAAATCAAAAAAAAAAATTTTCAATTATTATGACGAATTTGAGCGAAGAAATGCTTTGAAATAAGGTTGTTTACTTTATTTAACATTCATAATAAACACATGTTTATATGGGATTGATAGATAGAAAAGGTAATCAAGCGTATCGAAAGTCATATACAGAGATAATGAACACAATTTTAATAAACAAAAACAGATAAGGATAAAGATGATATTATTAATAGTAGATAAATTCTTTTACATAAGTTTTTCATCAAAGGACTGATCATATTTTATGAGTCAATTTTGAAACAGCTTGAAAAAAAATTTTTGGAACCTTGTGGTTCCCGACAGGGATCATTAAAAAAATTTTTTTCCTAATTTAAATAAAATGTATGCTTACTGATAGAATCGAGTGTGTTAATTACGAATATCAGTATTAGAAAGCGCATAAGTGCTTTATTATTAAAAAAATCTGAATATTTGGAGATGATATTTATAGCTAAAAACTTAGCTTCTAGCCCCCCAATCGGCCATTTAGCCTCTAGGATCTGTGTGAAATTTACACAATATAAGTAAAACTATACGATCTATCTGAAAATTTCCTTATTGAAATAGCGAAAAACTGAGGTTTTTGCAACTTTTGACCATGATGCACAATTTTTTCCGCTCTTTAAATACTACAGATTGATAAAGCATGAAAAATTACATATACTGCCAAAATATGACATTGCTTCTGACCTCTTTTATAAAGAGGCAGGGGTCTCAAGATATCGTATGGGATGACAAGAAGCGAATTGGGACCCCTAATCTCAAAGTATTAGACAAAATCATTGTGTGTGCGAGTGAGTTTCTGTTCATATTCAGATAGAACGTATAATTTTACATATGTAATGACACTTTTTCATAGATTCTGGGATTAAGTGACAGATTGGGAAGTTAAAAGTTGAGTTTTTAGCTATAAAGACTATCTGGGTATGTTATGATTTTTTTTCACTAACAATGGAGGTATTTGTACTGTAACGCAGTTCCACAATGCATTTTCATATCAAATTAAAGCACTCACTGCCAAACTTCCAAATTCAAAATATGACATGCTGACGGCGCGCTTGGCCTAGAGATAATCGAATTTCAAAGTATATACAGCCTATAGAAGTCCTATAGGGATCTCTATAGGGCCTCTATAGGACCCTATAAGCCTCTATAGGGTCCCTACAGGATCTTATAAGCCCCTATAGGAGTCCTATAGGGCTTTTCTAGGGCCGTATAGTGATCCTATAGAGCCTCTCTAGGCCCCTATAGGAGCTTATAAGGTCCTGTAGGGACCCTATAGGGGCTTATAGGGTCCTATAGGCTGTATATACTTTGAAATTCGATTATCCCTAGGCCAAGTGCGCCGTCAGCACGTCATATTTTGAATTTGGAAGTTTGGCCGTGAGTGCTTTAATTTGATATGAAAATACATTGCGGAGCTGCGTTACAGTGCAGGTACCTCCATTGTAAGAAACCATTTATGGACTTTCTAATACTGATATTCGTAATCAGCACACTCGACTCTATCGATAAGCATACATTTTATTTGAATCAGAAAAATGCCCTTATCCGCCTTCGTCCTTTATTAAAACTCGACAAACTATGTTTTAGTTCTATATAAGATCAAGCTGTATTTCTTTTAACTAGTCAACTACAAAATTCGTTTATAAACTAAGCAAAAATGTCTTGAATAATATAAAAAAAAAAGGTTTCACTGCCTTTGTCCAATCATATTCTATTTATGAATCTTTCACTGTCTTCCAATATTCTTCCCAACCAACTCCTTCATGAGACCAGGTTTTTTCATAGTCTGGAAAGAGAGCATCCATTGTCATTTGTGCTATTTTTAAATAGGACATTTTATTATTCTCTTGTGCACGATCAAATTTTTCAGCATAAACCAATGCTCTTATCGTCTTTACTAGATGCACATCTCGATGTGTTAAACATTTATCAATGAGAGGTAACCATGGATTTTGTGCATCTGAATATGAATGTTCTTTCGATGGTTGATATTCATTGAGTAAATAATTTACATTTAACATTGGTCGTCCACGTGCAACATAGTAGAGAAGATCAACTGCAAATTTAGTTTTTAAGAATTTCAATTGATTTTCTTTCTTTTTCAATGAATGAACAAATATGTCTAAGAATAAACCACTTGTTGTTGCATGCATTAGGAAAAAATCGAGATGAAGTGCTTTCTTCGGTCGTATGACAGCTGCATTTACCAAAACACTAGCTCGTCTAAGATCATCTAAATCACATTTCCACCTTTGAGCATATTCTGCAATCAATGGACCACCACCTCGTTCTAATAATTTATTCACTTTAGTTCCTTCATCATTGTAAAAAACCTTGTCGTCAAAACGTTGATCGTTGATAATTAATTCAATAATGTCTAAAGCTGTCTTATTGCCATCTTTGTTCTGATTATAATTCAAATGTTTTAAGACATCTTTGACATTGCCTCGATCAACGGCTGCCATTGATAATCCTTCAACTGCCATTATTTTCACTTGAAATTCCAAGGCATATCCAAGATGAATAAATGGATGATAGGCACCATTGAATATAAGATCGAGAAAATCTTTATTGAATAAATAATCTTCAATTAAATCTTCAACTTTTCCATGATATTTCTCACTTTCTAATTCTTTTTGAAAGAATTCCAAATAGTTACCGTAATAATTTTCATCACCTAAATATTTGTTCACATCAAAGTCTTTGTTATCCTGAAGTGGACGTATAGGTTGTTGAATTTGTTTCTGTTGTTCATAAATATGTTCTAATGTACGAGATGAAGCACCAAGACCTAATGCAGCTAGAAGATGATGCGTGGCATGATTATGGAAGTGACGTTCACTATTAAAGAAAATATGATAATGTTCATGATTATATTGAAGAAAACGAGAACAGGTTTCGATTGTTTCAGGAGTAATCCCAGATAAGTGATAGATATATGGATTTTTTATAAATGATTGCGATGAAATAGCATACACGTTTGTTGTCGTGGAAGAGTAATTGTTTGAAAAATTAACACAAGGACAAATATGAAAAATGGACCACACACTATGGACTATAGAAATATATATGCACACAAAGATACTTATCTTCTTCATATCTTTTTATAGTTCGGACTTATAAATCACGAGTTATTTATCTTCTCTTTTCTTCGTATTTTTCTATCATTTAATCCCACAAAAGTACAAAGAAAATGTTAAATTTACTTTTTCTTCGTTCTATATTCTTTATATAGAGTAACACCTATGCTACTGTTCTATAGCAAATAAGATGATTGCATGACCTTAAAGGGTTTGAATAAAAAAAGATGCAACAAAAGAAAAACTTTATGAGAAGGTAACGATTCGTAACGGTTCTTTACGAAAGCCCTGCTTTTTTTGATTTTTTTACATGGCTTTCATATGAAATTTTTACAGGGCTTTCGTATCGATTTTTTACAGAGTCTTCATATCGCTCTTACAGGGCTATCGTAACGACTTCACCATGGATGCTGCTAGTGGTGGTGACTTTGCTAAGACTGCACTTTGTTTAGAAAGGAAAAAGAGAAAACATCTATTTGTTTGCTAATGGTCAACCTATTGCTCCATTGTTTTTGACGATGTCATCTTCTGAAGACAAGAGTAAATCAGCTATGCCAATGGCAGAAATTCAGTGACAAACAACAATACTGATATTATATGCAACATGTGTTGATTTTTTCGTATGTTTACACTCTCTGATAACATCAAAAACTAAAATAAAAAAAAAACATTCTGTTCTCAACCTTTAGAGAATCTATATTTATACATGAACTATTTCAAATGCAGATAAACTAATGATAATTTCTCATTTCTATAGATTTAGCTATATTCTTGAAAAGAAAGAATAGTTATCGTCAGGAGATGAAAAACAACCACCAAATCTGCCAGAGTCTCATCTTGACTCCACCGTCATAAATTTTAGCATCATTCCAAGACGTGGTGGTGTGATATCGTCACTCACAGATCTTTATTCTGTACTTTGGCTCTACGTGAATTGCAATGAGAGTGCCTACAATTTTGTCAAATACAAAAAAATGTCGATCGCAAATTTATCGATTCGACAAATTTGATTAAAAAGTGTCGATTGTTGTATTGTCAAGCTTCCTTTCGATGAATTTCAAATTCAATTATAATCACCTAAAATCTGACGTGAAATCAAGTTGAAATCAACTTGATTGGTTTACCTCCGATTCAGTCCTGTTCACCCTCACTCTCACTGCCGCTCTTGTGATGTTTCTTTGAAGTTAGTGACACATTTTTCCAATTAGGACCAAATCGAAGACTTTCTACTTGATTCCAACATGATTTCAAGTTGATTTCAAGTCAGATTTTAGATGGTTATAACTGAATTTGAAATTCATCGAAAGGAAGCTTGACAATACAACAATCGACATTTTTTAATCAAATTTGCGATCGACATTTTTTATATTCGACAAAATTGATGTTTCCGTTACAATGATAAGCTTTTCACATAAAAAAAAATACGTTATCGTTTCAAAAATGCACAGCAAAACAACCTCTAGTCTGTAAGGATGATTTACATGTGATAACCAATGTTTATTGAAAGAGAAAGAGAACGACACATTCCTTTAACACTTCTAAGATTATTTTTTTTGTGTTATCGATGTTACTCTTATCTCATGCTTTATACAGGTAGAATACAACAGGGTCCTTGCTGTCATTCGTAGTTGTGGAAGAAGTTAAAACACATTAAAGTGATTACCGTGTTAAGCAATATGAGCACTAGAAAAAATAGCAAAGTTTTAATGCCGCCACTTCTCGTCGATCTCGATAGTGAACTTTATACTGATGAACCTATTTATGATCCTGATATTCATTTGGCATTGAGTGAACCTGATTTTGTCGTCTTACTCGATGGTTTTCAACATGTGTCAAAAGCACCACAATTGTCTAAACCTATAGCAGCCACTGGAGAAAGTCAAATAGCTTACACAGGACCATTTCGAGTGTTGAGTGATCGTGATAATGATTATTCATATACATTTTCCTTAATATGTCGCTAAGTTATAGACGTTAGGTGTGTATCACACATCCTAACATCGATATCAATGTGTTAAATGTACAGCTACGCTACATTATGGCTTTAAGTACTCTAATGTACTTAAATACTGTACTTGAGTACAATTCAGTACAGTACCGCTACTGACTGAAATTTACTCAAGTAAAAAGTATTTAAGTAAAGTACAAAGTACATTTTTTAAGTATCTTCAGTTTTACTGGTACTTGCTGTACTTGTACTCGTCCAATGACTGACACCCACACACCCACACCCCACACACCCACACCCACACCCACACCCACACCCACACCCACACCCACACCCACACCACACTCACACCCACACCCACACC